>JADDOH010009609.1:0-44516 GCA_016648135.1 Agrypnia vestita | reverse complement strand
TAAAATCTTTTTTTGGACATGTTACATTTCGAAAGTTGGATTCCTTTCCGGTTTAGAACTAGTTCCAAATAATGTTTGACACGGTATAGAGAGATCGGTTCCGGCTCCTTCGTCGCCTCTAGTTTTACAGGCGGTTATGATTTGAATCACTTCATTCTCCTTCGTTATACCTATCTTTGGCATGTTTGATCATTTTTAGTTTCAACTTCAACTTCGGCTCGACTTCAGCTGAACTTCAATTTATGATTTACGATTTACGATTTACGATTTACGATTTACGATTTACGATTTACGATTTACGATTTACGATTTACGATTTACGATTTACGATTTACGATTTACGATTTACGATTTACGATCTACAATTTACAATCTTGGCTATTTCATGATGTATATTACGGACTTATATTCGAAGCATGCATGATGTGAAGTTGTAACCGCATGTATGCATGTACACATGTACATGCGTGTGTGTTTGTATGTATGTATTTGTCATCCTTCTTCGTTTTCTTTTGCCTCGCGAAAAATCTTTGTTTCTTTAGGGAGTAGTAACATTAGCCCATGCTTTCGAAACGGTATCGTCAAGCGTCTTTAGATATCTCCTTTGAGAGTAAGTCGTGTAGTTAGTTGAGAACAATCATAATAGGAATATACCTTTTGTTGATACGCGATCTGCAGTTATTATAGGGGGATACGATTTTACAAACTAATCTTTGGAAGATTTTGGATGCGTGCCACATATAGCTTTGGGGAAGGGGGTAATAGCGAAGCATCATCATCATTTTAAGTACCCGTGTACAAGGGGATATTGAGATCAATGTGTGGTTCTATATACTAGGAATCTGGTTGTTTGGCTCACACGAATAAGATGAACATCAAAATCATAGTTTAACACAATTCTGGAATTTTAAAAAACTTATCGCGGTTCGCGTTCGAATTTGTTTGTATAGTGTCCTTGTCGTCGTGTATATTCGGGTATTGGTGCTAGTCAGAAGGTGTTGGGGGAAGTATGCGCCGGGGGAAGTGCTACAATGTAACGAGCTGGTGAGCACTAGGGATGTACCATCTATAAAGGGAAACGAGGAGTGACGGAGCGGGGGAAGTGGTGTCTCTTTTGATCTGTTGAAAGCGGAATGGGGTCGAGTGATTGACAGGCACAACGATGGGACGTTCGATTGATAATAGGAATTCGGATCTTCCCAATCAGTTGAGTAAAATAGATGCGGTCACCTTTTCTTTCGATTTCTAATATTTATATTAACCGAATACTTTTAGAAAAAAAAAAACAGTTGTAGTTGGGAACAAGGCGTCTTCATCACTGCGTGAACACGTGCGTTTGGGATCGTCGGGATTGCTAAACTACTTCTTTATTATGGGGAGTGGATTGTTGTCTTAAGGGGTGCTATTTTAATAATTTGCGGCGAACGCGTTTTGAGAGAGAAAGTGTGGATAGAACGGACCGATTTTAGATGGGGGAAGGGTGTACAATGGTATACCTTGTTGATGAACGCTTGCGTGGGAGTGAAATTCTAACATGAAATCAAATTCTTTCAGAACGGGGGAAGCATAGCTATAAGCAGGATTGCTTATACAATGTTGAAGATTTTAAGATCTAGTTGAATAACGGGCGCGATCGTATGAGGCGTTCAAGTTACTTTCGATTAATTGTGGGTATTTGAGCCTTACTTGCTGTTTAAATGATGTAGATACGGATCTTTGGTTTCTTATTAACTTTCTAACATGCCTGCGCGTAGGACTTAGTCAATTTAGCTAATACGTCTTACCATAGCTTCTTGCAACACCTGGTTCGCGGATGAATTTTCTAAGGGTATACCAAATGATGCCAAACGAAGGAACGAAGGGGTCTAATAGCTACCTATGTTTGTGGCGACGCGTCCCTGCTCATGCGATCGTACCGCGCCGCCCCAGGGGGAAGCTGTAACGATATTGGCCTATTCAAATAGACATTGCTGAAAAATTATACGAAAATATCTATCTGCTAAAGTTTATAATAAAGAGAAGCTTCACAAACCGTTAAATACTCTATAATTAAATATTTGCCGGATAGGTAGTGCGGACGAGCTTTATTATCTCTGCACGCGGGCGTGTAAAGCAGGCTTTATGTTATTTTGTTTAACGAGATGTCCAATCACAGACGCGGGCGTTAGCACCGAATCTGACCAATGAAACGCGTCTTGAGAGTTAGACTTGGACTTTTACACGCTAGTTGGAATCAAAAAATGGCGAGAGATAGGAACTATTGTTAGGCGTTACAAATTAGAAAGCGGCACTTGAGTTTTCAGCTTGAAGGTCGGCGGAGGCTTTGTCGAGGAGAGTCAGGAAGGAAGATAATTTGGCTGGATCGAGGAAAAAGCCAGAGGTTGATAATAATTCAAAGAGAATTGGAACAGTGAACAGCTAAGCATTTTCAATATTATTTATTTCTATTGCCTTTTTCGTGTATTCAATTTAGAACTTTCTGGATCGTAACAATTATTGAAACATGTTGTGGATTGTTTTGTTACGTATTTTGGGCCTAGTGATAATTATTACTATACGCGCTTCGGATTTAATGTACAAGAAATCGTAATGTGGCGACTGTGAATTATTGCATAACGCTTATGAAATATATAATTCTGTCGCTGTTCATATGAAAAATCATTTAAATTCGATATTCATATATTACCAAAGATATAAAGGCTTTAAAATGGAATACTTTACTGACGAATGGTGTTTCGTGTTTGTTCGTGGGTTTTAAAATTCAGTATAATTATGTATATTCAATGTCGCGAGGTTCGGAATGTGCGAGAGGTTCTTCAGGGCGGATGTATTCTTATGCTAAAGAATGCTTTGTTATCTATACTGGCGATTGAATACACGGATTTCTATATGATTTGTATTGTTTGGAAATAATTGGGATCGGAGTATTTATGGGGTTTTGATATCACGATTGTCAGTGTGTTATAAATTCAAATCGTGCGAGGAATTTCCTACAAACAATATATTTTAAAAATGCATCTGGATTTTATATTTATTTTATTAAAACATGAATGTGTGGTTTATTTGAACTCGTTACATGTTTGTATTGCGTATCATTAGGCAACCGTTGAAAACACGATTTGTTCCTATCAAGTTCTTATAAAGACGTGTTTCGAATTGTATATATATTCCTTAATTGCGATGGTTATTCATAGTCACATTGTTTTATTCATTCAACATTAGATATTTGAAATGTTTCTACAACATTTTCCATTATTGTGGGCAGTTCGCGGTTTGATCAGGGGTAGTTAACCTTCGGTCTTCCGTAAACGTGATAGTTTTTCATATGACATTGTTTTATTCATTCAATATTAGATATTTGAAATGTTTTCTAGAACATTATTCACTATTGTGGGCAGTTCGCGGTGTGTTCAGGGGTAGTTAACCTTCGGTCTTCCGTGATCACGTTATTTACTAATATGACAGATTGTTTTGTTTTGTTCGTTTAATATAAGTAATATCATATATTTTTATGAGTTACCGTAATTATTTATCTATATGATTTTATTATCGAGAGTGATGCAACGAATACTACCTTCATGAATACGAATATCAGGCCTACTATTCGGTGAATACGAATGCGAATATTTCCACCAAGGTGGGGGAACTTGAACATACTTGTAAATATAATAACCTTGATGCAACGAATACTACCTTCATGAATACGAATATCAGGCCTACTATTCGGTGAATACGAATGCGAATATTTCCACCAATGTGGGGGAGAACGCAAGCATACTTGTAATTGTATTGTTTATGTCTGCTTGTGATATCACTATACGGCGTAGATGAACTAGTTTTAAGGGGTTTATGTCCTGTATGTGCTTGGCGTAGAGGGAATAGTTTTCTTGTTTCTAGGATCTAATACAGTTTTACAGGTGCTGATATTGAAATATATATATATATACAAGGAAAACACTATTTTGGGAATCACTAACTGGATGACAGATATTGCAGCACACATACACACAAGGAGGACGTTATGTTAAATACATGACTGGAAAGTTGTTATTGGAATACACAGGCGCCACTAGAAGATATGGACAGTTTGCAGAGAACTTCAACTTCTGTCAGTTAAGGACCTTTTACTATTACTATTCTTTCGCCTTTTTGCATAACCGTGGATGAACTAGATTGAAGGGGTTATGTTCTGTATGTGCTCGGCGTAGAGGGAATAGTTTTCTTGTTTCTAGGATCTAATACAGTTTTACAGGCGCTGATATTAAAATATATATACAAGGGAAATGAAGGGCTACACAGGCGCTGGTAATTGCTCAATTTTGGAGAGTTATATTACTTCGGATCAGGATGCCATCTCAGAAGCAGACCAACTACAGAAATAAGATAAGAACCTTTAATATTATTTATTCCTGATGTTTCTTATGTGTATTAAATGGATTGTTCGTGCTATATAATTTGTCATTGTCTCATGGTCACTATTCATTTCATTACGTGGGTTCAGAGTTCGACGGTAACGGACGCGGAAACAAATTAGTACTGATGTAGGGACGTAACGTCGGGATTATATCTTAATTATCTTTAGGATAGAAGCGAGGTCATCATACGTGCATTCTGCATTTCAAACGTTTTACTAACATATATAAATACATATTATTGCGTTTTACAAATTGAATATGATCGCGGGAAATAGGCATTCCGTCCGGTTATGCAACGTTAACTTCCAACGTAGCATAATGAGATCTTATTACCGGTGCTAGACTCTCGAGGTTAGTCACGTGATTGTTGTATAAATGGAATAGTGAAGGGGATTGAAGAATGAGATACACTCGCAATACAGGTAGTTGTATGTAACTGGGATCAAATGACGGGGTGCGTGTTCTCGGTCCAGGGGATGAACGGGACTGCGGGGACACTCTGGGGGGGTCTAAGTAGAATTGCGCAAAGCCTCCACACACAGTTAAAATGTGTTCAGTCAAGCAAAGGTGAAGCATTTCGAATCGGACCAGAGCGTAGTGCCTCAAACACAGCCGGAGGGAAGAAGCCCCTACGTTCTTTCACTCCCTTGGCCCGACGAGCTCGAATTCCGGATATGAATGTTCATGAATGTCAGCTAAAAGACTCAGGTAGCCGTACCTCAATCGAAACCTTCGTTCGGGACCTCCTCAACGTACGAGACAGGGCGTTCCGCATGGACGAGCAACTATGAGAAGCAAATGAAGGGGATTGAAGAAAGGGATACACTCGCGATACAGATAGTTGTATGTAACTGGGATCAAATGTCGGGGTGCGTGTTCTCGGTCCAGGGGATGAACGGGACTGCGGAGACACTCTGGGTGGGTCTAAGTAGAATTGCGCAAAGCCTCCACACAGTTAAAATGTGTTCAGTCAAGCAAAGGTGAAGCATTTCGAATCGGACCAGAGCGTCGTGCCTCAAACACAGCCGGAGGGAAGAAGCCCCTACGTTCTTTCACTCCCCTTGGCTCGACGAGTTCGGGCTCTGGTTATGAATGTATGTGAATGTAATAACTCCGTACTCAAGGACGAGATAGGACGTTCCTCATGAACGAGAAATTATAAGATGCAGGTAGCAGTTCGACAGTCAATACTTATGCTCGGGGCCGCTTTAATGAACGAGATCTGTTAGCAGTTTAACAATCATTTTTTATGATAGGGACCGCATTCAGGCGCGCAATGGCATTACTAACACCATCATTCTCATCAGTCACCACCTTTTCTGACTTGCTGTATACAGAGACCTTCGGGGTTCTCTCTTCCCGGCCAGCGAGAAACATATCAGGAACTACACAATCAACTGTAATAATCATGCTGTTTTACCATCATTTAATATCTCTAGTCAATAAGACTACACCGTGGGATCAATCACATCAACTATATTTGGCGATGCTAACATGGCTCTGACTGACGCGCTCAAGGGAGAGTCTTTTCCAGTCACCCAGTTAGTTCATTCAGCCCTTTAATCAGCAGTAAACATCATAATAATCCGGCTCATGTAGCCGCAACGTGGGATCCTCAACATATACACCAGTCAATTTGACTGCCCCGCGGGACAATATACAAACCTTAATATCAGACGCGGGATTTCTTCCTGATATGTTTGTCGCCGGGAAGCGAGGACTTCGGGGGATTCCAGCAGGAGCAATAGAGTCTCGGCTTGATCTTGGTCTGCAGCTTAGTGTGGGAGGTTATGTCTAAACAGGAGTTAACCACCGGATGCGGCGATGCTCTGGGGCCGCATCCCCCTCCCCCCTACAGGGGGGGGGGGGGCATCTAGAATCCACGTTTGAACAGAAGTGGTTAGACACTTCTTAAATTTCACTTACAAATCTGTATCTTCCATTCCCTTAGAATCTCGGGCTGCGATAATGTCAGACAAAGCTTGCCCTGAGCCTCTGTTGCGCCTAGTTGTTATGAATATATGTTTACTCTTTCCACTATGTACTATGAACAGATTGAGCAGATCGGACAACGTGGGATGCGCTGTTGGTAGGTTTCTTACTTGTGTTTTGAATATAACGTATGCTATTATATCTTGTAAATCTGTCATAAATGGGTGCCGCATGTGGTTGTGCTGACACTGTTCTAAGCTGCTATTATGAGATGTTGATAATCAATGCGGGCGGAATCTTTAACGTATGCCGTTAACTTGGCAACGATTGTATTGTTTTATATTACAGTATTTTAACCCCGATGGTATTATAGTTATGGCGGTTCAATGTAAGGGAGTTTTGCTACTAGCGTTTATTCCTCGGCTACGCCGCATATAATTGGCTTTTAGGCCGACTCCGGACGTGGACGATATCGGCTATCTCTCATATAGGCGAAACTGTAGAATTCTAGAGCGGTTTCTAGAAGGACGAGTACGGATTAGTTACGTGCGTTTGTTATTTCCATAGTTAGGTAAGAATTCGTTCTATATTAGTCTAGTCGCGTTAATAAGAATACGAATTTCACCACGTATCAAAAGAATTTTGGATAGCTACGGACACAACGGAGGGGGAATTTTCCTAGCCACTAGATAGATCACGACTGGCCAATTTTGAAAATATAAATTCTTAACAAAAAAAAAATAAAATACTAGCTTTCATGTAAATATACTTCCGAAGTTCTAAGTTCGACTTAAGTTTTATCTAGAAGCTTAAAGCATAAAGTGTGTGCTTAAAAGTCACAAAAGTCGTAATAAAGCTTAATTCGGTAGCTTAAAGTCTCAAGCTTTGGGCTTTTCGTAAAACTTACATTATTAAACTTTATAGTTAGGTATTTAGCTTAGGTGTACAGGTAGATACGTTACAAAGTCACTAGACAAGCATTTAATTTAAACACTATTTTTCAATTAATCATTCGACTTTTAAACACTTTTAATCGCTTGCCAGAATATTGTTCAATCATCACTCGATACCTGTCGCTTCGAATTAATCTGCGCATTGGTAACACTGCGGTCGCTGGTGTTTTATCGCTGGCTAAGTCGCGTCGTTCAAACGTTAAAGCAAATATGGACCACCGCGGCGCTGGCTCCACTCCATACGAAACTCGTTGGTTTTTCAAACCTCCTAAATTATTCTATACATTTCTAGTATTTACGAGAGTATTCCCGTCGCTTCCCGATTGTACCAGGCGTTCGTAGATAATTCCAGAGTGTTTTTCTGTAGCATTTCATAGTCTTAGTCATACTATTAAGGATTTCGATTCTGCGTAATTTCTCCGAATTATATAATCACGTTACAATATAATAATTTAAAACGTCGTTAATCTTCTAGTATTTGTAAATTAAAATAGAATTTATTATATGTTTATTTTTAGCAATTAAACAGGCTAGAAATAAGTAATCTTTAACCACACTTATTAAAAATACTAGTTGACATGGTTCTAATTACTGTTTTTATTTTATTTCTTTCGGTGGCGCCTAGTTACGTGAGTATAACATTTCAACATTTGTAACCTGAGAGTGAAATAAAGCCTATAATTAAAACTTACAGTCGGTAATTACAGCAATTAATTGTAGTTTATTTTCCCTTTCCACTGCAATCACTGTAAACCTCGCAGACAGAAATATACTGAAGTATTCGCACTAGAATTATCTATTAGGGTCATTAACGACAAGTTGATAATCTGTATGTTCAAAAATTAAATAAAGTGTTTCTTAATGCATCAGCTGGAAGATATACAAAATAAATGAAAAGCCATGTTCAATTCAATTTATATAAATGTTAGAAAAATTACCGTTTGTAACTACAAAAAACATGAAAACCTATGTTCATGTTTTTTTATGAAACGTATCTATGTAGGTACATATTTATTTATTCTTAAACTAATGCACACATACACAAAAAATATCCAATTATAATTATAATTTCGAATGTCTGTGACTCGCTCGAATTAGGCTGGAGTTAAAACAACAACACTGCTGATTACTAGCCGCTAATGAGGCGCGAGCGCTAGAATGTGACACGTCAATCAGCGCGCAGCTTGGGTTACACGCAAGGGTCGTTAATAATTATCATTATGTCCCGTGATTTTTCAAGGGTTTAAGGCTCGTACGATAATAATAATTTTATTGTGCCTGTCCGTCCGTAACTTCCTAGAATTTATAATAATTTAATTGATACGGTTTTAAAACATAGTATAATTTCAAATAGTACATACCTGTTACATTTTAGATTGATTTTCCAATACATTTATTGTCTGACTGTTCGTAACTTCTTGTAACGTCCGTATTTTTTAAAATTAAATATATTTTTTTAAATTTTTATTTATATTTTTTATTCTTTTTTACCCCACCCCCTCCCTAAATCAGGTTTGACAGGTCTTAGCCAATTTTTGAATACTGATTCTTTAGGAACCGACATGTAAAAGTACGTCATTTTTGACGGGTTACAGCTAGTATGACTAATAATAATTAATTACTCAATGTAAAGTTGAAATTCAAAAATAAAAGGCCCGTCATTGTTGACGTTTTATAGCTTTTTATAAATATAAAAATGTGTATTTATAAATTGTTTTTATCGCCAATATCAATAATATACGTAAACATACAGCACATATTTACTATATTTTATTTTAAATTTATACAATTTTCCCTCCATTTTGTCTCCTGGCATTTCATTGAAAATATTCAATGCATTGTAACGTCATCGATTATTCATTTCTGATTCGGATTCTTCCTGAATGTCAGTCTCGTTCTTTTTTCCCTCTTGTATGTTATGCTCGTGCTTTTGTTGATTTGCATCATTTTTTAAATGAATACCATGACATTGGGATACATTTTTTGTTTAAAGGTCATCAATGTCATCATATTTAGCTCTTTCAACAAAGTACTGATCCGAACGTGTCTGCTTCTTCTTAATGTTGTTTTTTACTCTTACAATGTTACTGCAGTAGTTTCTTCTTCTTCGTTTTCTTCTTTACTGTCCTCATGGGATTCGGAAGTCCATAACCGTAGTCACGTTGTAGTTGTGTAGTCGTAGTTGTAGACATGTCTTACCTCCACAGCGACTTTATCGTCGGCCCGTCTCTTTTGAGGTCTTCCGACGCTTCTTTTCTTCTTCCAAGGTAACCACTTCAGAACTCTGGGATCCTGTAGCATCTTGTAGCATCCTGCCTTGCAAACTGCTCTGTCCATTGCCAATTTACCTTCGATATATGATCGATGATGTCCACTACTCTAGTTCGGCGCCTAATTTCTAATTCTTGTAATCTCTTAGGCTTACGCCAACCATGGATCTCTCCATGGATCGTTGTGTGCATTTGAGCTTTTCTACACGTTTCTTTGTAAGGGCCATCGTCTCCACTCCATACGTCATTACTGGCAGTATGCACGATTCAAAGGCTTTTCTAATTAAGCTAATTAGGATTCTTTGTTGTCGAAAATATGTTAGAGTTTGCCAAAAGCAGCCCAGCTCATTCCTATTTGTCTTAGAAATTCTGCTGTTTGGTTATCTTTTCCATTATTATCTTGTGTCCCAGATATATACAATATTTTTCTTCTATTTGAATATTATTTTTATTGATTGTGATAATTTTATTCTCTGGAACTCAAAATCTTTAGTAGGGTGTAAATCATAATGCAGGCATAACTAAGTAAATGAATTGGACATATTATACAATAGATTTCCATGGAAATATGTTGGTAATATTATTTTTGTATAGTACTCCATATGTATATATTTATCGTAATTAATAGTATTGAAATTTATGGGGTAAATTTTTTATTGTAACGGAAGTTGCATACGCACCAGAACTAAAGATGCTATATTAAATTCCTGTCAGCTGACATTATTATGCATACATCCGAGTTCATGAATGTTTCGATAGTTTTTTTAAGAAAGTTTTTGTTTGTCCTAATTATTTTAAATATTCGAGGTTACATTTCTGTATGTTGTATAATTGAATAGATATAAATTATAACGTGCGTAAATGTACACGCACGTAAATTTTATATTACTGGATATGTACTTATATGTAATTATTTGAAAAACATGAATAACCTCGCAGGAATATATTCCTGCCTTGATTACGAGTCGAAAATATTCAAGTAATAATGACCTAGTATCAACAGTTATGGAGATACTGACATCAAAGTTTGCATTATTTTTGTCAATATTTCTGACTTATTTTTTGTAAAACTTTGGACAATCATTACAGTAACATATATCGAATAAGAAAAATTCATTCCCTTGAATGCAAGTCACATAAAATAATAAAAACCTTCGAATTCTAATTGGATTTCTGCAAGTATGAATTTTAATTAGCTAGTTCAAGTATTAAAGAAAATAAGAATAAAGCAGAAAAAGTATAACAGATACACAATAAAAGTAAAAACCAAGGAGAAAATAGAACAAATGACCAGATTATTCTTGGTAGAGTTCAGAATTGATGTTATTTTTACCAAAAATATCTTGTATTTTGCAAAAAGTTGAATCTAGAATCCATCATGAATTATGAATTCAAATAATGTTATATCGAATTTGAAACTAAACGCCGCTCGTACCGCATTGATCTGGACAAAAACCTTTAGCGAATAACGTGGTAAAATCCTTAATGGATATTTCTCTAAATAAATAAACACACAAGAAAAGACGCCTTTGTGGCGGAGAGCTAGCTCGAAGGCGGCTAAAATATTTGTATCATTTATCATGGAGGAACGGCAAAGTCGATCAATCATCGGTCACACTCGCCGCGTAGTGATGACTTTTAAACGTGCTAACCGAACCTTCAAGTCCTCTGCCGTGGCCAGCGATGACGCCATGGCGAAACTCTAAAATTAGATGACATAAGACGGTAAATTACAAAAAGACTACATTTTAATCAAAATAAGTGGGTAAATGAATTTTTGTAATTAAAAAACATTAATGACCTCGCAGGACTATATTCGTGCCTTGATTATGAGTCGAAAATGTTCGAGCAGCCATGACCTAATGTCAACGGTTATGGAGATATGCGACATCAAAGTTTGCATTTTTTCTCTCAATATTTCTTGAGTTATTTTTTGTAAAACGTTGGACTATCTTTACAGTTATTTATATCGAATATGAAAAACTCATTCCCTTTATTACAAGTCAAATAAAATAATAAAAACCTTGATTTCCAATTGGAAATCATTTCAATTGGAATTTCTGCAGGGTTTTTATCGACGTGTAAAACAAATTGTAAAACGTTGGACTATCATTACAGTAACTTATATCGAATATGAAAAACTCGTTTCCTTTAACACAAGTCAAATAAAATAATAAAAACCTTCCAATTCCTATTGGAAAACATTTCAATTAGAATTTCTGCAGGGTTTTTATCATTTTATTTAACTTGTATTGAAACGAATGAATTTTTCGTAATCGATATATGTAAGTTAGTGTAATGATAGTTCAACGATTTGTAAAAAAGAAGTCAGAAATATTGAAAAAAAAAATGCAAACTTTGATATTGCATAACTCCGTAACTATGTGTATTACGTTATGACTGCTTGAATATTTTCATTCATAATCATAGTCAAAATTATATGTGTTAATATGCTGTTAACTTTCCAAAAAAAAAAATGATGGAACATTGGATCTAGTAAACATTTATAGTATCTTTTTGGCGATCTACGGAGAAGTGGCTTTGAGTTTGCCCCGCCGTTTATTTAGTGTTTTGAGCCGTGAATTGGAACGTAATTACGGATGTTACACGAAATTAGGGGGACAAACAGACAGACAGACGAACGGATGGACGGACAGACAGCGAAAATATTATGTTTGATAGGTCAAAAATACTGAAAAATAAATGCAAACTTTGATATTGCATAACAATTGATATGAGGTCATGCTTGCTTGAACATTTTTGACTCATAATCAAGGCAGGAATCCATCTATAAAGTATTATGTATTGCGGACGAGTTCTTGCATAACAATTGATATGAGGTCATGCTTGCTTGAACATTTTTGACTCATAATCAAGGCAGGAATCCATCTATAAAGTATTATGTATTGCGGACGAGTTCTTGCATAACAATTGATATGAGGTCATGCTTGCTTGAACATTTTTGACTCATAATCAAGGCAGGAATCCATCTATAAAGTATTATGTATTGCGGACGAGTTCTTTACACCCTGTCTATAATTTCGATAAAAGTTTTAAAGATCTAAAAAATAATATTAGGTCCTTACATATGAAATTCACGTTTTGCCGTACTGGCAAATTTGATCTCAAATATCTTCTCTTTGGTTAGGAATTCCAAATCCAAATTTATACAGCTATTTACTCATGTATTTGTGTTTTGAAAATTATAATTCATTTGTTTTTTCCTCAATTGTTTTTTTCTTTGCGTCACTCAGTTTACAAAATGAAAAACTTGAAATATCGCGTTATTTACGAGTACGAGTTCCACCGTGGCACCAGGCTGCAGAAACGGCTCGAAGAATTAATGATGTGTATGGCGACGGTGCCGCAAAAGAAAACACAGTGCGTTTTTGGTTCCAACGTTTTCGTTCTGGAAATTTCGACCTGCAGAACAAGCCCCGTGGACGGCCGGAGACCAAAGTTGATAATGAAGAATTGAAGGCTATTGTGGAAGCGGATCCATCGCAAACCACATCCGAGTTAGCTGCAGGCTGCGGTGTTAGTGATAAAACTGTTTTAATCCACTTGAAGCAAATTGGTAAGGTGAAAAAGCTTGAAAGGTGGGTACCTCACGAATTGAGTGAAGCAAATCAACAAACGCGCGTTGACTGCTGCGTTGCATTACTCAACCGGCACAATAATGAAGGGATTTTAAATCGAATCATTACCTGTGATGAAAAGTGGATCCTGTACGATAATCGGAAGCGCTCATCGCAATGGCTGAACCCTGCCGAACCAGCCAAACCATGCCCCAAGCGAAAATTGACTCCAAAAAAGTTACTTGTGAGCGTTTGGTGGACTAGTGCTGGTGTCGTTCACTACAGCTTTCTTAAATCTGGCCAGACGATTACGGCAGATGTCTATTGTCAGCAACTGCAAGCCATGATGGAAAAGCTAGCTGCTAAACAATCGAGGCTGGGTAATCGCTCTAGGCCACTGCTGCTTCATGATAACGCTAGACCACACACTGCACAACAGACGGCTACCAAATTAGAGGAGCTTCAATTGGAATGTCTAAGACATCCACCGTACTCTCCGGACCTTGCCCCAATAGATTACAATTTTTTTCGAAATTTGGATAACTTCTTGCAAAGGAAAAAATTCAACTCCGATGGGGCAGTCCAAACCGACTTCAAAGATTTTAGCGATTCCCGTCCGAATGGTTTTTTAAGTAAAGGGATCGATGAATTACCTATGAGATGGCAAAAGTGCATAGATAGCAATGGTACATACTTTGATTAAATAAATATATTATAATAAAAAAAATCGGCTTTATGTTCCTCCCATACTAAACGCCAATTTCATATGTAAGGACCTAATATTACCTTGATAAAAAGCTTCTAAAACACACAAATGTGCTTTCAAAATCAGTTATTAATTGTGAAATTAACACTCTTCGTCAGATTTTGCCGTCTGCCCTTTGCATTCATACCTGAATAGTACTTTATCTTAAAAATATTAAAACAGTTTCCTTAAAACAGTTAGTTCAACAAAATGTTCCGCAAACAATTTGACATGCAATGAAAACATTGTCAGTTTCAAAAAATAACAAAATAGCTATCTGCCCTGTTCTTTATTTACATTTCCGCGACTTGCATTCCTCCTCTAGACTTACTGTTTACTTGAAAAACCCTGGAGCGTCAAAACATTCACATTTTGTTTTATCTGTCATTGTCGAATTGACTTATCTATGATTATGTCATATTTGTGTTATCCTTTAATTGAGGGAGACATTTAACTATTTTTTTTTGTATTTCATCTTATCAAGCAATTGTGTCTCCCTGTTGGATGACCGAATTAAATAAATAAATAAATAAAAACTTTTAACTCTTCTTAGAAATGAATATTCACGACTGCTGACCATTATTATGAGGTCCGATAATTTTAATTTTAATTGATTTGCACATATTATTAAAACTTTCAATTTGTTAGAGTGTGACGCGTCATATAAACCCAGAAATTAATATCTACCACAGTTATTGACAGTTGCTCGAAATGTCGTAAATTTTCTTGCTGGAAGAAAAAATTAAATTGATTTAAGAAAATATACATGTTGATTCATTATATTCTTTCATTAAATGTCATTCTTGAAGTGACTCAAATATTAAATAATGTGTATAATATTTCTACACATCAAATTATATCTAAATGTATTTTAAAATGATCTGTAAATCCCGTTTCTTAAAAAAGCGTCTTACAGGAATCGCAAATTATGTGTGACACCTTTTTTTAGTAGCGAAAGAAATTTTCGTGAAAATATTAGTCAGGTATTAATTGAAACGATTTTTTTTACTCTACTCTTCCAGTTTTTAATTTTTCTTCACGTTTACGCTGGCTACATTCTCGCATGTAATCTGCTCTTGATTTAACCATGAAATGAATTTATATGTGATTCAAAACATTATTATTATTTAGGAAATTATCTGTTTTTAAATTTAATTTGTTAATATATTATGTATCAATTTGAAGAAGATTGACTGACACGACATTAAAAGTAATTAACCTCAAATTTTGAAAGTATAAGATATTACAATATCATTGCAAAAATTATTTATTAATACTTACTTTATCTAATTTTAAGAAACTGATTCGTAAAATAAACTATGTATAAACACAACACGTATCTTCTGGTTTATTCAGCCCTGATGATGGACCCTGCAATGGAATCCGAAACGTCGGCCAGAGAGGTCACATATACGCGGCAGAATATCCCAGAAAAGTATACATAGACGACATAGAAGCCACCACAGAAAAGTGAATTTACCAGACACAATCCGAGAGTGGGTACTTACGTGCGAAACTGAGTGGAAAGATCTAACGACACAAAAGTACAGCGAATGTTCTAATGATAATTAGTGCGAATTAGAAATTTAGGGTGAATTAAAGAACGTTAAATTCGTGTCCAGTGAAATAATTTAATTAATAAAATTTTAATTAATTTCCAGTATTTCATTTGCCTCCCAGACACGATCCTGTGGCAATATTACAAATTTTACTACTCGAGTTTCTACAGAGCATTTCATCGACAGGTGAAGTATTATTATTTATAGAAGTATCGAGTCTCGAGTAGAAAAATATATAATAATTAATTAAATTCAAGTAGAGAAAATATAATTGTATTCTGTCCAAATAAACATTATGAATAATCTCCGAAATAGAAAAACTAATTCCATCAACAAGAAACATTTTATTGAACATAAAAAAAACATAATTAAGAAGACATGAGATGATTGGCAGTAAAGTGTTGGAAGTGAAAGTGACTTTACTTTCGTTGCACGAACATGGTGTTTAGAAAAAGAGAATCTCGCAGAAATTATATAATTTGTATGCATGAATGATTAAGTTTTTATGAAATGGATTTATTTAAGTACATAATTTTTTATTAAAAAACGTCCTTTATTGCCTTTCCTTGGCATTTTACATCTCCAATTCTTCTGGTGTTATCCGGTAGGCTGTGGAATATGTGCCCCCTAGATCAGCGTTTCCCGAAAGGTGGTTCGCGGAACCCTAGGGTTCCGTGGAAGGGTCACGAGAGTTAAAAGAAACGTAAAAAAAAGTTCATAGAAAAAAGTCACAACCGCGCCACATGAACGCCGCAAAAATGAGTTGCAAGTAACCTCAGATGTGGAAAAAAAGTATTTTCCGGAGAAGTTACAGCACATAAACTGGGTACAGAATCCATTCGCAAATCATACCAAACCATGGATGCTAACTGTGTCAGAGTATGAAAATTTTATCGATGTTAAGTGTTCATCTTCTTTATTTTTTCAGTTCGAATCATAAGATTATCTGAATGACTTTTCGATTGGACTTAAAGACGAATCCCCTGCAATCGTTGAGAAGGCTTTCACAGTTCTGCTTCCGTTTGTGACGACTTACCGATGTCGATTTTTATCAAAATAGGGTTTCGCCAAGGAGAGTATGATCAGTTAGGGTTCCGTGGCAAAAGAAAAATTGGGAACCTCTGCCCTAGATACCTACGTATAATGATGACGTATGTATAATGATGCCACGCAAATAAGGCAACAATTTTATAAGTATGGGTTTTTGTCGTGTGCGATTTTCACATACAAAATATTTTCGATTTTCTTTAACTATTTAAATTATTGTGTATCTCAGAACTACATCAAAAATTTTAACACTTCAAATTCTGCGAGTATAAAGTTTTATTGTATCATTAAGAATATGTATAATTGAATAACCAATTGTTTTTTACTCCCTTTATATTAACTCGTGGGGTCTGCTTGCTTGCTTGCCGTCGAAAAAATTTTGGATCGATTTTTGACCCTTTTCTCGTGATCTGAAACTTTGCAAACAGACTTTGCAAACGATCAAGATCTATCAAATTTTCGTTAAAAAAAAATAATAATTATAGTATAATTTTGTATTTTTCAAATTTTTAATAGGTTTTTCAAATTGGAATCATTACAAAAGTTTGATTACTAGCAACGGCGGCCCGATAACGTCGCGGAATATTTTCTAAATTTGAATTGCTCCGTCGGTATACATAATAGGTACTTCACTACGAATTTCGAAAATCAAGTGTTTTTAGAATTTAATCTTCGAAGCATGTAGCGTCTTATCAAAGCTCAAAACATGTGACATTTTAGAAATATACTAAATTACTGAAAGTTTAGTGTTATGTTATATGTTTTAATTCGTCTTTAATTGTTGTTATATTTTACAAAGAAAGGGAGTATAATAAAAACTTGTTTTTTATGGGTTAGTTTTTTTAATAATTATTTTGATAAATAGACAATTTCAATCGGGAATAGATTTGTTCTATAAGCTACTCATCAGCTGATTATAGCGAATTGGAGATTTGCTTGCGCTATAGCGCACATTCTTAATTTATTTTTTCTATACTGATTTTGCATTTTATTGAATATTTCACAATAATATATATTCAACACATTTCTATTGTGGTTTGAAAAATATAAATTTAAAAAACATGACGAACATTCTTGAGTCGTAGAGTTTTGAATGGTGAGCATTTTTACGAGGTTTACAATGTCTCGATTCTCCCTGGCTGGTCCCTGTGGGCGGGGGGAGCTACTCTTCCAGGGTTCGGGACAGGGAAACCAGAGCGGGGGTAATCAGCGGATAGTTTTTTTTTTGGAGTCGGCGCCAGAGGACGCGGCGGGTGTCCTGGGCTCGGGGACGGCAGGGGTGGCTGCGACGGCACCTCGGGCGTCAGCGAAGTGGGAGATCGCATCCTAAATGGCATCCCTCTGGAACCTTACGACGCCCGCACAGCACCGGATGAAAGAGCTGTAGAAGTATTAAAAAAGTATAATAGAAAAAAATCATTCTTATTGAATTTATAATAATTCATACACTGAATAAATGAATAAATAAATTGCTACTCTTAGTTCATCGGCGTGAGCTACGCCGAGTCACTACTCATTCTGTGGTATCATACTTTAACCGGTAACTTAATAACCGTTATTTAACATTTGTATCTGATTGTATGGGTGATTGGTAACTGATTTTTCGCTATTCCACAGGTAGACATCGGTACTAGACAAAAATTATATCACAGTTATAAATTATCGATACAATCAGATACAAATCACAAATAACAGTTACACGTGTAACCAGTTAAAATAGCGTTTTGACCATCGCTATCGCAGAGCTCTTTCTGCAATATTTTTTTTTTTTACAAAATCTTTGCGATTCGTGAATGTCTCCACAAACTACATTCGAATACCTATATTAAAAAATGCTTTATTGTTAAAAATTGGTGTAAGGAAACAACCAATTTTCAACAAGTTCTAATCCCAATTATAATAATTTCGTTGTCTCTCTGTCTGTCTGTCCCCGTAACATAAATAAATATATTCAAGAACACATTCATATTTGTGAAGTTGTAATTTTTCAGAACAAAGTTCTGTGAAATATAAGTGGATTGCTCTATGGACAAAAATAAAAATTAATCAATTAATAAAAATAAGAACTACATATAAGGTCGATATATTCACGGAAACATAGAGGGTTGCTATAGCTTAGTGGTCAGAGCACCGGCCCCGGAAAGGAGGTGACCTGGGTTCGAATCCCAGTAGTAACCTAATATTTTTTCGTGAATTAGATTTTTCTGTATGTCTTTCTAATTGATTAATTAATTTGGTTATTAAATAAATAAATACTTACTCCATAAGAACCGACATATAAAAGTACCGTTAGTCATTTTTGACAAGTTACAGCTAGTGTAAAGTATTTCACAATTAGTAAGCAATCACAATTGCAATAAAATTTGTTAAAAAAATTTAGTTGTTCATTATAAAAGACACTCTTCATTGATATCAAAATTTTTCTCATAGGGATTTACAATTTTTAAGAATTGGAATAAAAGTTAATTAATTTTGTTATCTATTTGTAATCAAAAGGATATGAAAAAATTATCGATGCACAAAATCGGAATATTTTCTATCATACAGACATTGATGATGTATGAAATACAGGATTGTAGTGTCGCTTAAAAATCTATCGACTCCGATTTCGAATTATAAGTCCGACTCCAAGCGATTTTATGCGAGCAAAACACAAAATTAGTCAGGAAAATTTCATATCTGGGTCACATACTGCGAGGGGAGAAACATCACTTGCTACAACTAATATTAAAAGGCAAAATAGAGGGGCTGGTAGGAGACAGATGTCTTGGCTGCGAAACATATGAGAGGGGACGGTATAAGAAGCGTGGATGAATTATTTGGCAGAGAGACATTCACTAGAGTGATCGGGGGGACCTCATAGGGCATGCAAAGAAGAAGAAGAAAACACAAAGAAAGAAACACTCTTTACACACAGTTTCAGATATCAGAAGCATATTGACGGTCCCTACGTATTCTGTCGAATCTGCGAAAGTTCGTTTTTCGTTTTGCTATCTTAAACCATCCAATTTACTCTAAATTTTCAGATAATATTTAAGAAAAATAAATTTCCTTAATGTTTGCTTTTTTAAAAAGATTGTTGTCCGAATTGTCCGAAAATATGCAGTAAATTGGAGATTTAAAGATAGAAGACACGAAAATGGATATTTTGCAGATTTGACAATACGTAGGGGTACCATCGATATACATAGGTGCATACATTCGTAAATGATTAATTAAAATATAACATAATTTAATACAGAAGTCCGAACCCCTACAAATCAACGACTCTGACTTGAACTCTGATTCCACAGCCCTGAAGAAATGTCACCCAATAATAAATAATAAATTAATCACGTATTTTATGAAATTTCACCTTATACAAATAAATCATTTTTTTAATTTCCATTCTCTAGATTTATTCAGATTTAGAAGCGAGTTACATAATCAACATTGTATTCCAACCAAAATCTTTGGATATAAAAAAATTGTATGGAAATTTAAATAAAAGTTGCCGAAATGGTAATCCGCATGAATGGTCGTGAATTACGAGATCTTTTGTTATTTGTGTATTGTGTTGTCGCATCAATATCACGAAAATATTTGTTATTTACAATATTTTGATGGATATCTTCCGGCTGTTTTTCACTTTTTTTTTCACAAAGTACGAGCTTCTCTTGAGCAATTGTGAATCGAAAAACATTTGTGATGTAATGTACCCCTCCCAACGCCACGCAGTGGGACAGTGAAGTGCGAACTTTACTGAGCCATTACAAGCTTGCTTTTATTATTTTTATTTTTTAACAAGACCATATTGACCCTGATAGATGGTCCTAGTGTAACATTATAGTTTTACTACTCAACTAGGCGTAGCCTGTGCTAGAGTAGCTAATTGTATATGTGTTATTTGTTAAAGTTTGTCAACACTAATGTAGGATATCGAATTTAATAAAATAAATTATATCGAATTTAATAAAATAAATAATGATTATTATAAAGGGTAATTTGGAAAACATTAATAACCTCGCTGAACAGTTTTAATTATGAATCGAAAATGTTCAAGCAACCATGAACTAATATCAATAGTTATGGAGATGTGCGACATGTGCATTTTTTTCGATATTTCTGATTTATTTTTTGTAAAACGTTGGACTATCATTACAGTATCTTATATCGAATATGAAAAATTCATTCCCTTTAATACAAGTCAAATAAAATAATAAATACCTTCCAATTCCAACTGGAAAACATTCCAATTGGAATTTCTGCATTAATCATTTTATTGATCTTGCATTGAAACGAATGAATTTTTCGTAATCAATATAAGTTACTGTAATGATAGTTCAACGTTTTGTAAAAAACAAGTCAGAAATATTGAAAAAAAAGTGCAAGCTTTGATATTGCATAACTCAATAACTACTGGTCACGGCTGCTTGAACATTTTCGACTTATAATCAAGGCAGAAATGTAGTCCTGCGAGGTTATTAATGTTTTCCAAATAACCCTTTATATGATTTTTAGAAAAGAATAATACCGTGCGTGTGTTCTTCTCTGGAATAATAAACGCAATATTATACAATATATACTGTTCTTATTATCTACATTTTATATTTATATACTCAATTAATTAATTAATTAATCTTATAGTTATATAGTATTTTGTTGTATATCTTTATTATTTTTTGTTCTCACTATATTGTTCAGCTGCTCATCTCGGCACAGGTTCTTCCTAGTGAGATGAGCGGCTCCATCTCCTATGTCATGTAACAAGATGAAGATAAATAAATTAAAAATTAAAAAAAATAATAATATACGCAATATTAAAATAAATGAAAACATATCTCACTGCTCGCCACTGGTGTAGAACGAACGCCCACGGGGCACCGAAATTGGACATTTTTATTTGTAGATTCGATATCCTTTTATACGATTTTAATTAAAGAATGGCAAAAAGGATGTAATTTCAAATGAAAGTCGACAAAAGTGATGATTATATAAATGTGTAACAATGTTAGGTGCATGTTAAATTTTTTGTTAGTTAGAATATTTATACCTATTACAACTATTTAGGGCATGTAAATTTACCGAAAAATGGCGTTTCCGGTAAATCGGTAAAACTCGAGTTTAATACCGGTGTAGGCATGATGGCAGTATTAAAGAATTAAAAAGAATAAGTGATTTTAGAGAAGAAAATGTTTTAAAAGGATTCTGAAAAATTATCCAGCTTTAATATAGGTACCACCTACATTGAAATTAATAAGATTATCTATAAAATAACACTATAACAGTATATAACGTTATTCAATGTGGTTTTTGGAGAACATTCCTCAGAGCTTCAGAATTCTATTTTTATTATTTTCTTATGTCGTAATTTATACAGGGTGCCTCACAGCTAGGGAATGCAATCCCGAGTCGGGATTACCTTTTCGAAGATTAGAATTTCCAATTCTTGTGTTTTTTTTTGTTTATAGAGCTGAATAGCAATAAACGACAATGCCTTGCTTTTTTATATCAGCAATTTTAATAAAATGTTCAATATTAATCAGTGCAGTTAAGTTTTTGTAGGCACCAATCAGTCAATGTAGTAGAGTTAGTAGTAGTTTTTATTACTATGTTAGTATATAAAACAGCAAATATTATTCAAAACTATTTTCATTATTTGAATATGACATGAACATAAGTTTTAAGTACTTACTAAAAGCTATACAAACATACACAATTAAACATACAAAACATTAAAAATGTTGATTAATCCCGATAATCTCGTCAGATTTTTTGGTTCGGGATTGATCTCGTGAAATGCCTCGAGATCTCGCGGGATCGGGATTGCATTAGTAACAAAAACCGGGCTTTAACTACTGCACGCTCTCAAGACGAATCTCCAAGAGAAATCTTATTTGTGTATACGCGGCATTAGACAGAAAACTGTGTTTATTATATTTATTCAATTTTTATTAGTAGGATTTATACACGGTATTTCATATATTTTAATTACATGTCCCATGTACCCCATATATGCGATTTTATTTAGTATACTTTTTGTCAAAAAAGTAAAGTTAAGAATGTTCTTAGGTTTTCACGGCCACTCAGAATCTTCAAATTTGTGTTTACTGGGGTATTATGCCGTGTTGTTACGACCTTTCGGGCCGACATTTCGGATCCCATTGCAGGGTCCATCATCAGGGCTGATGTGTTGTTGTGAATGTTGGTGTTGTGGTTGAGTATCGGCTTGCAATACCGTGCCAAAGTCATGATGTGTTGTATTGTGTTGTGTGTATGATTCATCTGTTGTCTGATCACTATCTCTGCGGAGTCTGCGACGAGAATGACTTTGAAGCGCCGGATACCAAAATGTTTTTAATTTGAGACCATCATCTCTATTAATATTTATCGGGTGCTTGTAGATTTCTAGTGCTTCCTTGATAAGACGCGTATGTTGACTCTTAGGCTTTCCAAGGATTTTCGGTTCGAATGCAAAATGATGGCCGATATCCAGAAAATGCTCAGCCAGTGCTGTAGAGCATTATTAACATTAAACGTCACTTGTGCTCGTTATAAATTTCGTATAAAATTTTACAGTTGTCGTGCAAGTTGAGTGCCGGAAATAAATGAGTACGCTATAATTTTTAACTCTTGATAAACTGGCAAACTGATCGTGGGCATGTTTTCCATTTTTTTAAATTCATATATTTTTAACATATGAAGTAAAGTATTATCCCTCCTTGCTATATATTGTGTACCAATATGTAACTTGTTGTAGGATAAGCTGTAAAACAGTCGTATTCACTTCATTCTCACATAGTTTAATTATTTCATTTAGCTTCTTACTCTTTTCTGTTACGGAGTTGTATTCTAGAATGTTCTCTTTACCGTAATTATTTTTACATAATTTATTTTACTGTATTATATTTTACAGATTGTTATTTGTGATAATTTTATTTTTTTATGGTTATTTACTCATTTTATTTTAGTTATTCTACTATATTTTATAGATTTTTTGTTGCTTTATTTACTAATTATTAATTATTATTATCATTTATTCTATCATATTTTATAGATTTTTTGTTGTTTAGACTGCTTGTTACCTTTTTGATTTTACTTATCATTTTACCAAATTACGTTCTCTCTTGTTTCTTCTTTGCATTTTTATTTATCCTTCTTTTTATGATGTGTAACATCTTTCCTTTCACTTTCCTGCAATGTGTGGTAAAAATGTTGTGAAAATGGACGGAAAAGTGTAACAAGAAATAAGTCGCCGGGGAAGCGCGCGAAATTTAATTTGACTTATATACATATAATGAAATCTGACAGCTGTTTTTAATTATAAACCGCTAGGGCATTAAAACTACTGACTAATTTAAAACTGTAAAAGTACGTCATTTTTGAAGGGTTATAGCTACATAGATGCAATATATTATTAAATATCTATTTAGGCTTCACGGTTTTCAATATTATACTAGAAATATGTGAAATTTCTCTGAAAATATTAAAAATAAACATTTTTAAATGGCTCGTTTAGGACGCCCGTCGATGAGACCATTTCAATTTTCCGTATGTAACGAGATTTATTTTATGATCAAATCGAAGAACGCAACATGTCATATTTTAGAATAAGATTTTAAATATCCAGCCATTTCCATAAATATATATATTTTTTAAATATATATGTAATTTTTTTCAATTGGAAAATCATGATTTTTATTTCATTAAAAATTTCCTAAGAATAATAGAAACTTTAAACTGTATAATATTTTAATAAATGGCTCTTCAATACATGTACAAATCAGCAATAATAATATAAATCAATAATAGATAAATCGCTAGAAAGACAGAAAAATCCGCCCATCGAAAACACTATGCGAGAGAGCTGCCCGGAGGTCCGCGGAAGAATAGTCAGGATGGGAAGCAGGCCAAAAACAATTGGAACTCAAATCAGGAAAATTGAAATCGGTTCATCAAATACTACAATATATGCAGATATATCGTCATGATCGTAGAACAATGACTAATGTGCAAAATATTCCATATTGACTTTTTTGGATCATTAAAAAGTGAAAAAAAGAAGACATAAAAGGTGTATTTTTGGGATAAATGCAGAATAGGGCGTTGGGAGTTCGATGAATGATTAATAACTTTTTTGATATAATTGAGTATTCTGATTCTAATAATGTCGTAAAATAATGTCGCACAATTATATATATTTATATTATACGAGTACATCCAATTTAAAAATCGTAATTATTTTCATAGTAAGTTTTGACAATTCAGCCCTTTCCTTTGAATTCTGGAAGTTATATGAAATATAAACAAATTTTTCCAGTATAATTGAGTGTCTTGATTCCAATAATGTCATAAAATGCAGCAACATTATACTGCGCTGACTATATTTGAGGTTTGAAAGGTATCAACTTTAAATAACTAACCCAAGTTTCAAAGGAAAATTTCTTGTAGTTATCGAGCTACGACATAAAATGTCTTTATGTAAATAAAATTTCAAACTGCTCTCCTGCAAACTTGAGATAAATCACATGCGTCGTTATTCTACGATTATGACGATATTATGTCTTTTCGTATGATAATTTGATATTATTAAATTATTTGAATGTATGACACTATAATAAAGTAAATGATTATTTGTAGCTTCTGCTAGTGCGTGATAATTTGATATTATGTTAATTGAATGATTTAGGTACAGAACCTGATATTTTAATTGAATGGAGATCCTGATTGTTGAATAACAAATCACTTTTAGAAATGTAACTATGTCATTAAGAATTTCACATTTTTTTATATATTGACATTAATAAAAGAATATTGATTTTATTAAATATAGAACTCATTAAATATGCCCATTTTTTATTAATTCAAAATTATCATTTTTTTTGGTTCGTACCTACGCAAATATTTTTTAAAAATAGTTAATTAAACCAAAATAAATGAATAGTAATGAATTGTGTATAATTAAAACTTATTAATTCTTTATTTTTTATCGCTGTAACAGGCCATATCGATCTGATTTGTGTGAATTTGAAATTGTATGAGACATCTAGCGACCGGCGCTAGAACTAATTTCATAAAAGACTAATGGTGTAAATTCGATTGCTATCGATAGATGTCGCACTTTATACTATGGAAAAGTCGAGTCAAATTTGCGAGAAAAATAAATAATTGCATTTGATTGAAATTTTAATACTTCTGAACTTCTTTAATAGTATATAAATAATACGTAAGATACTATTTACCTATATATAAAAATCTATACTATTACGAAATTCACTTTTTATATTCAAATTACTTTATCAAAAATAAATCTTTGAGATGTCAGTGTTGACGTTTTTTTTAAATATTGCTGTTACCTAGGCACTAGGATTTGATGTCAACTTCACACAGTGCATAGAAGACATGTGCATAAAGTCTACGAACTTAGGGTTATTTTGACATCAAGTAACTTGTAACTTAACGTAACCTGTAAAATTATCAAAACCCGAGTGAAATAGAAACCTTGAAAAAAAATATTGTCGACAATGCCCTGCGGTAAAATTCATTTAGAGTTGCGGTAAAATTCATTTAGAGTTGCGGAAAAATCAATTTCTTCTGACAAAAAAGTATTGTTCGAGATCTAAGTAAATTACTTCTCCTGTTAAGGATATACTGTAGGATCAGTCGATCGTCAGAAAAGCCTGTGTCACCCTACATAATATTGTACATTTCGACACTTTGTATGTAAAATGTCGAAAAATTAATAAAAAATATTTTATTGACAGATGTCAATTACATTGCGCAGTGCGCATGTGCGACTCTGACCGAGAGTTTAATCTAAAATTTCCGCTCAGAATTCTCTGACAGATTTCGCTTAATCCGATTTGAAACAACCCGTTTTTGAAAAAAGTACTAAAAATTTCAGTTTAAACTCTACGCTTACTTTGATCGAATTTGAAACAACCGGGCCTTTAGAGATAGAGGTTCACTAGCAGGCGGACACGGGATTATAAAAAAATATATACCTGTTTGTATTTGTAAATAATTTCATTTAAATAACTGTTGATTGAAATTGTGTCTACATGCATGTAAAGTAAATAAATAATAATATCTCAATAAAAGTATTATTGAGAGAATAAAATCACAAATTTCATAAAACTGCGAAGACCGGTGGCTAGTAGGGATGGGTCGTCCACGTCCGTCCATCGACGAGACGATCAATAAGTTGAATTCGTCAACTAGTTGACGCATCAACTTCGTTACGCGGACTATTGTTGGCTATTTTTATTACGTTCATTTTTAAAATTTAAAGAAGTTCGAAGGAATATAGTTTCGGAGAAAGTAAAACCGCTAGGTACTTGTGCTTATATGTAAAAAGAAATATTGTATTATTTATTTGTTTACGCACATTATAGGCTTTTACATATTGTTTTATATACTTCTTTCTATATATAATAAAGAAAGAAATAGGTATACACAACAATATCAGGTGTAAGCAGTAAAATATAAATATAAACTACATATATAAGCAGTGAAAGTATTGGGTATAAGCATTAAAATATGAGTATAAAAATTAAAAATATAAATAAGTACGAAGCAGTAATGTGTGTATAAAAAAATATATTAGGTACATATTATTACATGTGTACAGGGTTATATGGAAAACATTAATAACCTCGCAGGACTATATTCCTGCCTTGATTATGAGTCGAAAGCTATCATGACCTAATATCAATAGTTATGGAGATATGCGACATCAAAGTTTGAATTTTTTCAATATATTTGACTTATTTTTTGGAAAACGTTGGACTATCACTACACTAACTCAAATCGATTACGAAAAATTCATTCGTTTCAATACAAGTTAAATAAAATGATAAAAACCTTTACATTTATTTATTATCTATAAATTTATAAATAAATACATAATTTAAAAATATTTTACATTTGAGATGTTATCTAGAAATTTATCGAAGAATAAATCTTTCAAAGTCAGGCTTTCACTTTGTGGTGACATTATTAATAAATAAATATATCTGTATTATTTGTCAACTTTAGTTTAAGGCTCAATCTGAGAAAAGGAACATTGTTCCCGAAACATGTAAAAAATCAATAAAAAGTGGTGTAAACAAAATTATAATAGATTTATTTTTTTATCTATAAAGTTGAAAATAGATCAACTAGTTGACGAATTCAACTAGTTGATCGTCTCGTCGATGGACGGACGTGGACGACCCATCCCTAGTGGCTAGGTTACCTGTGTGAAAAATGGCCAAACGACAAACAACGAAGTCCCTGCTGAATTCAGACGTTACAGAAATGAGCTCCATACTCTGTTTAAGGAGTTAAACGTTAAAAAATTTATAAACTGGGAAGAGTTTGGTGGCTGGGTTATGTGGAGAGAGTGACCAAACAGAAGTCCCTGCTGAATTCAAGACCGATAGGGCGAAGGAGCTTAGGAAGACCAAAATTAAGATGGAGCGACAACGTTCTCAATAGATTCTGAATAGGGTAATTTCACATTTTACAGATATCTCTGAAAATATATAAAATAGATTCAGAAAAATAAATTATATTTTGTAACTCAGTGTGGATGGTGTGGGATAATGTTTTCATTCATAATTTTTATAATAAAAATCTTAAAAAATATGATTCCATTAAAACAAGATATGACGTCACTTCGCAGGAATAATAGATAAAGCATATATTCTATGGTGATTGTCACTGTAATTTGTTTATTTTCTATGGTCACTGTTCGTCTTCGCTTTGTTCGTAGGTAGGTACTGGTGTTTGCATATTTTTATAAAGATTTTGCTGTGTTTGTGACCTATTTTAATAAAACAATTATCAAAGAACACATTTAGAATAATGGAGGACGGATTTTCACAAGGAAAATCCGCTAACTTGCCGAAAATTGAATCTTTGATGTCGGATTTATTTTTCAGTTTTCAGGAATGAATGTCTACATTTGGGTACCATACAATATTTACAAAACTTTTTCCCTTATTATGGACGCGCTATACAAAAAAGTCGTCTTGTTTTGTAAAAAAACGAATAAATTTCTAAATATGCGAATGTGCTGTTACGTGTTAGACGTCAGATGACATAAAAATTCATGCCTAAAGGTACAGATACACATGCTTCTTTTCTGGCATGCTAATGAGCATGCCACTAATAAGCATGCCCTAACAACTGTACACACTTGCTCATTACTGGCATGCTTATTAGTGGCATGCTCATACATAAGCATGCCCAAAGCTAACAATCAAACACACATGCTTATTAGTGGCATGCTCTTGTCATAGAATAGAGACGCTCTTGTTCAAAATGGAAACTTTGCAAACTGAAATAGAAAATTCAAGTGAACCAATAAATCGAAAAAGTTCCCGAGTTTCCATCCGCACATTTTTGATTTTAGTTTATATAATTTTTATTGTAAGATTTGAATCATTCATGCCTATTAATAAAGTTTCGTAAACATTATTTCTCACTATATTATTTTTACACAACGGTGACCGAGTATTCCGCAGACATTCGTGATTCCTATAATAAGTCACGAAAAGTAATGTTTGAGAAGATCGCATCGATAATACTAGCCGCGAAGCCCGCGAATGACATAAGCATGCTCATAAATAAGCAAGTCTGTTCACACATGCTCCAAAGATACCCCTTCACGTGGCATGCTCATTTCTAGCAATGTGCGTACACACATGCCACTAATAAGCATGCCACTGTCAAAGTCGATACTGCGCATGCTCACGTGCCACTAAAGAAGCATGTGTATCAGACGCCTAACACCACTTGCGAAAATAAGCGTTTTGGCGGGAGTTTAAAATAGTGATTTTCAAAATCGTTTTTTTTAATGTTTATTTTCATGAACGTATTTAAACCAAAGTTAACCCTATAGGAGAGAGCTGGCACAAAACCGAGACGAGTGGAGGAAGACCCCTGAGTAACACCAGGGGTTTTAAAGTCAAAAATGAGGATGATGATGAGCGAATAAAAAAAAAATGCGGAGTAAAAAAATCAATTTGATCGATGTATAATTTTTTATGTATGTAATAATTCTATTAACATTCTATTAATTTGTGTGCAATCATCTTTTTACCGTTACTAGTTTTTGTATACATAACAAAAGATTTTAATAAATTTTACAAAAATATCCTAAATCCAAAAAACTTATTTTTAAAAGATGTGTACGATGTACCACCAACCACCACATACTTGCGTAGTCTGTTTGAACCTTAAGGTGTATAAATGGAAATGATCTTAATTGAATATTCAGCATTTGATAATTTTTATTATGCTACTAGTGTAATATTTATGTGGGTACACAAGTAAACATCGTTACTGGAAACAATTTCGTTACACGCAATTTATTTGATTAGATTGTCTTCACACGACGGTACCATAATAAACCTTATACTTTATTGCAGCACCTTCAGCTAAGCACAATAAAATGCTAAACATGTTGTAGATAATACATGCAGGGCCGTCTCAAGACATTCGGCCGTATTCTGAAATTAACAAAATGGTTATTTGGTGATTGTTATCCCAACGCCAAACTAAGACATCTCATGTCAAATGCCGGTATTTCTATCATTGCGATGAAAATATTGGCTTTAATTTAATATTTGAACTCTTTGGATGAAGAAATCAGTAGATATGTGTGAGACAAACTGATTTCTACCAACCTTTAAAATAATATTAATACTTATTTTAAATAATATTCATAAGAAACTTTTATTTTACAATGACTGGTTAGCATGATGATATAAATATCGCTTCGATATCAAATAAAAAAGTCTTTTTTAAGAAAAGGTCTGACATTAAAATCCATGTATGTGTTGAAATATATTTAACCACCTATTTTAATTTAAAATTACCATGCACATGTGCCAATGCCATTACTGCATAACTGTTGGGTGTTGAAAAGTGATATTGCACCATCGTGTATGTAGACCGCCATCCAACCGAGCTGAAATTTGCACATTGACATGCTGTCGATGACAATTCAATCTTACATACCTACTTTTTTGTCAAACTTACATACACGCACACAAAAAAATGCAAATTCAGATGTTTGGGCAAGTACTTACTTTCTGGCACTATTCTAAAATTATTTAAACCACGGACAATTTATAATTGTTTTCTTAAATTGCTACAAAACAAAACTATGTTGTTATTCTGTAAAATAACAAGCAATTCAATAAAATGGAAACCGAGGCCTCGCATATAAAAGATTTATAATGAAAACTATATTTTAACTGGGCTAATTTTTCAAACACGTTAATAGTGAGTAATTAGGTAGAAAACTTTGCTTACAGCGAAAATCAATTAGCGCGCTCAGATAAAATAGTTGGCGCTTCTCTGCCTGCTGTTTGATTCGAGTGCGCAAAGAAAATTTATACGATGTACCCGATATGACCCAAATATGGAACAAACTCCGTAGTTTGGACAAAACAATCGCCAAAGCTACCGAAAATTACGCGATGAACCGAAAAGTCAAGATCTGCTTAAACAATATTGCTCCAATATTGTTTAATTAGAAGTTAAACATTTAATTATGTTTCTATTCATTTAGTAAATAAAAAAATATGCATTTTTTTTTCTTTCTTTGATAATTTACTTTTCTAATATAACATGTCGGGAGTGTATTTTTTTCGAACTTTATCACGGTGGATGTAATATGTTTAGATGAAAGTAAATATGAGAGAGTGAATGGGGATAAAAAGGCACACGCCATCCTGGCGCGCCCAAGTAACCAGCACGAGAGCTCCTACTACTGAAGCTACCTGTAAGCCGCTATCTGTCGCGATTTATACCAATTATTACAAGTCAATAAATACTCTTCAAGTGAAAGACCGACATTATATCTGGACTCCCAATTCCCGATATCGTCTCCTCTTTGATAGAAAGACGAGAATAATATCACAGTGGTTTATCAAATACAATGAAACATAACGTTTTAACTCCGAATAGCGTGAGTTGATTGCAGGCTGAATTAATCGCATTCTACGAGCTTATCCTCAAATATAACCATTGTAAGTAGAATTCTTCTTAATTTTTGTGGGCAGCTGTAGGTGTAAATTGTTTACTGCAGATTGTTACGCTTACTATTACGGATTAATTACTACGCTTGGTATGCACTACCAGGAAGTGGTAAATTAACGCTTTTGGTATCATTAACATTCCAATTCACACGTTTTTATAAAGGACTAGAGCTTTGTTTATTTAAAGAATTAAAGAATTTTAAGCTTTGAACGTAAATGGATGATATTTTTAGCCTGTATATAAATATGTAAATCTTTAAGATTTTTTCAATTGGTTGAGCAACTTTGTAGATTGATATTTTAAAAATTAATTTTATTATTTGTTTTAATCTACTTATATTCATTAATTACACCTAATTTTCTATTTTAATTCATGAATTTTCTAATCATTTATTAGAAAATGATCACGGTTTTGATAAAGATTTAGGACTTTCTTTTCATTTTGGTCTGAAATTGCATAATTTAGAATCATTAGAAATTAATAAAGCATGTAAAAGTAAACAAAATATTATTAATAATCAATTAAATTTAACTACTAGTCTAATTCTAAAAAAATTTCCAATAATTTTGTGTAATCAAAAACTTCAGCAATAATATTTAAAAATAATTTTTTAAATAATATAGAAAATCAAAACAAAAGACATCATTCATTTTGATATTTTGACATATATAAAAAATTAATGAATATAAGTAGATTAAAACAAATAATAAAATTATTTTTTAAATCTTTAAGAGTTTTTAAGTATTTAAATTCTTAAATACGGATACATTTTCCATCAAAACGTATAGTTTTATCTTAAACTTCAAAAAATTCTATCACCTCTCATTTTTCCGCAATCTTCTCCACGAAAATGATATAACATCCATGTCCTTTTCAATCCTTACTCACAAAATTGCGAGAGTAGCTTGTTGGTCTTGTGGTTAGGACACTCGCCTCGTGATCCAATGGTCGCGGGTTCGAATCTCAGCCCAGACTAGCAAGTTAGTCCCATTTTCATAGCACAAGCGTTTAGCTTAGTTTGAAAATAGTAAGAATATTGATGTGACATGTATTCCGTGTTCGCATCTCTATTTATTAAAAAAAAAAAAAAAAAATCAAAATTCAACTTTCTATCTAATCATGGCCTTCTACTCCGTTTAGTGAACAGTACTTCTCCCTCCACCCCCATTCATAATGCTGAATTCCTTAGCTCCTATTTCTTCCCAAGTGCAGCCGGCTAGACTGTGGAATCAACTATGCACAGATCCATTACAAAAAAGCAGACTAAATCCGTTTAACCCTTCCCAAAACCCAGTTTAACCCTTGTATGCCCTCATCCATCTACTACTCGTCTCATGATCACGGAGTTAATTTTGTCACTATAACATTGTAAATAATAATAATAATATTGAAATAGTAGATGAATATATATTCCTAGGACACAAGATAAAAATGAACAAAGATAACCAAACAGCAGAATTTCCAAGACAAACAGGAATGAGCTGGGCTGCTTTTGGCAAACTCTAACATATGTTCGACAACAAAGAGATCCCAATTAGCCTAAAACGAAAAGCCTTTGAATCGTGCATACTGCCAGTGATGACGTATGGATTGGAGACTATGGCCCTTACAAAGAAAAGTGTAGAAAAGCTCAAATGCACGCAACGATCCATGGAGTGATCCATGTTTGGAGTAAACCTAAGAGATAGAATTAGAAACGACGAAATTAGGCGCAGAACTAGAGTAGTGGATATCATGGATCGTGTAGCGAAGCTAAAATGGCAATGGGCAGGGCACGTTGCAAGACAGGATACTACAAGATGGCCTCCCAGAGTTCTGAAATGGAGACCTTGGGAAAATAAAAGAGGCATCGGAAGACCTCAAAAGAGATGGGCCGATGATATTGTCGCTGTGGGGGGAAAGAAATGAAAGAAATATAATTAGCCAACAACAGGGAAGAATGGAAAAATAAGGAAGAGGCCTATATCCAGCAGTGGAAAGACGAAGGCTGATGAAGAAGAAGAACATTGTAAACCGAAAATATATTTCAATTGTAATACTAAATTGCAGGAGCGTGCAGTTAGAACAAGAAGTATGATTTTTTCTAAGCATATTATATTTTGAAAAAAAAAAACAAATAAGATATATATCTTGTAATATTCCTATAACAATAATTGAACATATTTTGCAGATATTTCATAATATTCTGCAAGATTTAATTTCGATTTTTCTTCTAAATATATATTTAAATAAACGTTATGCTTCTTGTTCTCACTACACGGCTCTGCTAAATTGTGCGGTTGGTTGGAAGAAATTGCCAACTGGCAATAACCCGCCATTATTTTAATATGTACCTATACAAAAAATATTAAATAAATAAACACATTTTCTTACATTCTTACCTTAATCTCAGCGGCCCTCTTAGCCCAGTGGACATGACCCATTCGATTCCCGGTGCGATCACAATTAATCTATGTGATTTACTCAAGCCTGGATGTTTTGAGATGTGTTTCGCTTTTGTAATTGGGCATATTGGCCTGTTGAAGCGTAAAAAAACTTGATTTGTCTCCCCTTGAAAGTTCCGCCCTAAGGAATTCCCTTGGCCCTGAGTATGTATACAGGATGTGACAGAGCTAGTTCAAAATACTTTACAAGTGGATTCCTGCCTTGTTTAGGAGTCGAAAATATTCAAGCAACTATGATAAAATATTAATAGTCTAGGAGATAAGCGACATCAAAGTTTGAATTTTTTTATTAATATTTCTAAGTTATTTTTTTGCAAACGTTGGATTATCATTTCAGTAACTTACATCTATTATGAAAAATTCATTCCCTTTAACACAAGTCAAATAAAATGATAAAAACCTTCCAATTCCAATTGGAGTTTTTCCAGGGTTTTTATTATTTTATTTAACTTTTATTGAAACGAATGAATTTTTGATAATCGATGTAAGTTACTGTAATGCTAGTCCTACGTTTTGAAAAAAATAATGGTCATGGTTGCATGAACATTTTCGACTCATAATCAAGGCAGGAATCCCACCTGTAAAGTATTGTGGACTAGCTCTGTTACACCCTGAATAATGTAGATTAAACATCGCATCCCGCTTCGAGACAGCATCGAAGCTTTAAATAATTATATTATCTTTACGTGTTGTTGACAACAATGACAACGCCCCATCATAGGTTACAGATTAACAGCCAGGTGCCTGGCATTATATAATCGTATTTTCATAAAATAAAAAAAATTAACGAACTTTTTCCAGTGCAGACCTTAACCGATTTCAGTAGAGCGGAACTCTTTTGACCTTGTGATGGCGAAAGTGAACAGAGTACCTATTTGGCGTTTAAAGCCATATATTCACTAGGGGACAAATTGTCCCTCAACAGCACGCGCGGCATAGAGCCTACGTGACGTTGCAACGTCGTGCACTGTTCGGCGACGTCGCGCACAACATAGCGCGGCATTTCTACGTGCCGTGGCAACGTTGCCATGCGCACGGTACCCAAGCGTGCTCACTGCAACATTCCGCGGAGCGTCAGTACCACGTGGTATATTTACAAGTAAATACGCATGCGCTGTATCTTTCAAGATGACAATGCGTGGAAATGAAATCGTTCTTGAACTCATCTAGCTGTATCGATCGAAGATCGCATAGAATATCCGTCCTTCTTTCTCTTTGCAGTAAATAATTTCGCATTCTCCTCTTACTTTTCGATACGCGGCTGTCATCATAACGTCATAGGGCGATATATTTCCGCGACGTCTGGAAAACAATAATTATTTGCAAAAAGGACCTTGTTTTTAATAATATTCAATTTACTACAGTAAAACCTCGATAATTTGAAATTGCGACCCAAAAAAACATTTCGAATTGCGCGGAACCCCGTCTTCGCCAAATGAGATACCGCAGCTGTCATCGTAACCTCATTTTCGCTGACATTTCCGCGACAAGATATGCGAGTCCCGGTGTGTACACGTCAAATGACCGCGTCATTGTCCCCGAAACATGAGCGTAGATGTTGATGCGACATGCCGAGCGGAATGTTTCGCGATTTGTCCCCTAGTGAATACGGCTTGATTGTTCATTTTTCGCGAAACAGTGACGCGCCATGGAAGCCGTATCAAGAGCAGAATGATAAAGTCTTACGAAAACCCTCCGATGTAGTTGGACTTTACGTAAATTAAAATTTTGTGCCAACAGAACTAAATATATTTATCTCTCCTCGCTCTATCTCGCCAATCATTATACTTATAATTTGCAAGACAATCAACCATAATGTAAAATGGCGTAAATAAATGAAACAATTGAATAACAAATTCGAGAAACGATATACGTAATTAATGTCTGCATAAGTTTTTGTTATTAGCATTAAAATAATTTTAACTCATTAGGTATGTCATTTTGATAATTATTTTTATCTATTCGCTTTTGCTGAATAAGTTATTATCGGTTCGTTTTTTCAGAAACTAATTATTTCATTATTTGTAGTTGTACGTAGCCTAATCGTATATATGTATTTTTTTCTATATTTGAATATAGTAAAATATAAAATTTAATTAAATTCAAGTAGATATAACACGGCTTATGTTTTGCATCAATTTTAATGATCAAAATGAATAATCTCTGCATCGTTAAAGCCAAATCTATTAATAATAAAAAAATACTACTTTTGTACAAAAAAACAAATAGATGGACGGACGGCGAGTTTGGTCAACCATTGAAATGGCTCACTAGAGGAAGTCTTCAGGAATGGGAGATGGCGCCGAATGGTTTTGCCTATGGTGTGATTTATTCATAGCCTCTCCATAACATTTTATTTTAATGTAACTAATAATTGCAAGTCTATGGCGGATTGTCCAAATGTGGATTCATACGTCATGTGGTGAGTATTTTTAATAGGTTTTATGGCTGAATTTTAATGTTATATTTGCCCCGCATGGAGCTGGAAGCCCGGTAATTTGGAGTTATGGCATTGCTGCTCGTCTATGGAGGACTGCCGTGGTGAAAATTGTACGTGCAAATTTTCAAATCATTCCTGAAAATGTTAAACAAATGTCTGATTACGGTAACACGCCCGCCATTCCAGTAACATAACAATAAATATTAATAAAAACTACTAAATGCTAATTGGTAGTAAATTATTGAAATTAATTCATGTAGATTTTATTATAATTTATTTACTTCGTGGGCGTTCTTATATGTGTAAATATAACTAGTGAGCACTTCAGAGATTATCTGTACAATTTTTGTAATGACAGTAATAAAATAAAAATATTAAATTAACAGTAATATACATAATGTATCTTTATCGAATATTCTGGCATTTTAAAAAAAAGAGTAGTTTTTAGAATGTGATTATGATTGTCTTAGTATTCAGGATGACATGAAGAATTACGGTATTCCTTTCTTTTTCAGTCTGCTCCATATTCAAGATGGTAATCCAATGGTAGATTTTGCTCAACCTTTTTGGTTGTGCCACGACAGTGATTGAGCAAAATGTAAAGGCTATATATGCATTTTGTACATGTGGTATGGAGAAAATAAGTACATTAATTATAATTATTGCACAGCGTTATTCATAATATAGAGAGAATAGAGTATTTTAGGCAATTTAACAACTGAAAAATTCTTGTTGTGTTTTAAGGCTAATGATCTAGTTGTTTACCCATCACATTATTGGGCATTGCAATGGGTATCTATATATCACCATTTTTTTTGTCAGAAACTGTATTTTTAGTTTAATAGCTCTATTTATTTGTGTTGGATTTAAAAAAATTATTAGCGCTGGGAAGAATATCGACACTAAAACATCGTACCCTGAGTGCAAGACTAACTAATCTTACCTTTCCAAAATATGCATTCTGAGGTAAAGAGGCTTACGAGTTTTTGATCTCGTAATTATATAATATAATATAATATAAATAGCTGTAAGAATTAAAAGTGATAACAACTTTTGCATATCAACGGTCCCTACGTTAACTCGGACATCTAACAAAAATGCATTTTGACTTTTATACATAGAAATATTCTTCTCCGCAATATAAAATTAAAAAATATTTTTACTCTCTTTTTTATTTTTCTTTTAGAAAAAAACTGATGTTAAAAAAATAAGCTCATTTTATACATAAAGCCAAACTTAAAAACAGCTTTCCTGTAAATTTTTTTGTAGATGTCTTAGTTTACGTAGGGGTCGCCGATATCGATATGACAAAATTATTTACATTATTTTCATTATTGTTTTCATATTTCTTATTATAACAAAAAAAAATACACTTTAAACGGGATATTCTGGCGCTGAACGGGATATCAAACGCAAATGTATCACTTTTCATTGTAAAATACTAATGGGGAAAGGCACACAAAAGTGATATTTTGATACGTAGTAGAACTAACGATTTACAAAAAAATGACATTCTTAACTCAAAAACGGTTTTCTTGCACTCGGATTGCGGTGTTTGTTTTCTATAATTATTTACGGGCTTTTACCTAGTGATATCATATTAACAGAGAAATCGATAAGTAATGAAAATAGCGGCGAACGATGTCCGTTGACCATACCAGGAAGGCTTTTTGTTGTCCATACCGTTTGCCAACAGTTCTTGATTTGATCGTAAATTCTAACTATTAATTAATATAAATAATAGAAGTCTCGCGGAGACGTAGCTATTTTCAAGGAAACGTTTATGGAAGTCTTTGTAATCACTTCACAATGCAACCTTCACAAATTTCACCGTAAGAGCATACAGGCACACATTATCAAATTTTTGAATGTTGTATATATGTTTGTATTCTTACAAATGTTTGAAGGGACTACGTCAGAGACTTCTATAGTCATAAGCCCTGGGTCATCATATAAAGACCTCCATACATGCTTTTAATTAATAATTATGCCTCTGTGGACAAAATGCAGTAAATGTATTCTCAGAACAATACAAAAAGTATATTTTTTAACATTCAGGTACCTACCTGGACATCGAAAATAGAATTGGGGGCCTAAGCTGCGTATAGAGTGATCCCAGTCAGATTTCCGTTTTAATGGTTGGAAAATATTCTGAAATTACAATAGGTATTTTATTTTATTTTTTATTTTTTATTTTCATTTATTGGTTTTCTTACAGCCATATAATTAATCAATCTTGAAAAAAACAATAATTGATGTACAGAGTTTTGGGCCAATTACAAGAAAACACATATATACAATCGATAAAAAATAAGAAAAAACATGTCCAATAGTGAGTTTGTGTGAGTGTGTGTATTTGTGTGTTTATTTATTTATTTTGTTTTGGGAAAAGTTAACAGCAAAACAATCTTAAAAATTTTCCACTGAATTTAAAAATTTAATTTAACATACATTAATAGCGAATGGAGGGGAATATGGGACGGGAGTAGAAGGGAAGATATAATGTACAAAATAGTTTGGGTGCGGTAGTGTAGATATTGTTTGTTTTATGTTTCTTATTGTTGCGTTGAAAATGTCAATGTGGTGATAGTTTGTGTTAGTTGTTTGTATATACAAAAAATTAATTGATTAAAACCTTGACATATTATAATACAGACGTTATTCCTGTACTAGCCGGCTTTCATATGTAGCAAATATTAAGAGACAGCAAATCACGGCACACTTATTTCACAAACGCTCTGCGTGTAGACAGAAAAATCAGGTAATTTGAAGTCACGGTGACTAAAATAACATATTCATCTTACAATAGTGTACGATACTCTGTTCCTTTTTCCCCGGGACTTTTTTTCTTCGGCGTAGCGTCGCGTCCGATCACAAAGAAGGTCCGTTCGATAACGAATGCAAGTAAGGCAATTACCCTACTTTATAGTTTACAAGATTTCACGCCCGTAACGTGTCTACAGTTTATTATATCATTGGATTAAAAGACTATTATAATGTGAAAAATAAAAAAAGTCAGCAAATCTACGAGTACCTAAACCTGTGAAATATTAGCAGATTTTAATATTAAAACTATCGCTTCTCAGAATAAAAGTGGTCGAGCTGTCGCGGAATATTTTAGCTGGGATCTGTTTGTTGTCGAAAATATGTTTGAGTTTGCCAAAAGTATTTCCAATTTGTATAGGTGGGTACCCAATAAAACTCCCGCTAGCGCCTCCACGTGTTGAACTCGGGAAGTCACGCATCTCGTCACACGACTACTGGGGTTTCCTGTTTAATGCGTCGTCTAATTGTATTTGACGTCTGCATTATGAATACTTGTGTCGTAAAACCATACAAGTCTCTGGTCCGGTGTCTACTTCTCTTTTACGTTGACTTTCGATCGATTCAGCGATGTTGGAAGCATTTACAGAGATTTCCCCACGATTCCTGTCAGGTACGTGTGTGAGGTTTTACCAAAATATATTACAAGATTTTTATTTAAAAAAAGTAACCCTTAAAAACCAAGTTTTTATTATACTCCCTTTCTTTGTAGAATATAACAACAATTTAAGACGAATTAAAACATATAACATAACATAACATTTAATATATTTCTAAAATGTCAGATGTTTTGAGCTTTGATAAGACACTTCATGCTTTGAAGATTAAATTCTAAAAACATTTGTCAGTCAATTTAGATTTTCGACATTCGTAGTGAAGTACCTATTGTGAATACCGACGGAGTAATTCAAATTTAGAAAATATTCCGCGACGTTATCGGGCCGCTATGCTAGTAATCAAACTTTTCTATTTGAAACAAATTGAAAAAACCAATAAATTTCTAAAAATCCGAAATTATACTATTATTATTAATTTTTTTTAACGAAAATTTGATAGATCTTCTTGATCGTCGCCATGAGTCTACTTGCTAAGTTTCAACTCGATTGGATCACGGGAAAAGGGTTAAAGATTGATCCAAAGTTTTTTCTCCCGGCAAGCCGGCAAGCAAGCAGACGCCACGAGTTAAAAGAAAGGAAGTAAAAAGAACACTTATTTTTAAATGTGCTAAACAGTAAAAAATAAATTTTCGGTCAAATTTTTTTTCCCTCGCTCAAAATAATAGGTGGACGCTTATGATATGGATTTAGATTACAGAATTTTATTGTTGATGGAGGGAAAGTGCCTACGATTTTATTTGGAGAGTGGGGCAAAATTTTTTTGGTCGTAAATGTATTTTTTACTTTATGGCGTGTTTTTTTATAAATATGTACAAATTTACTTCGGTAGAAAACTAGAGCCATCTTTTGGTGAGCTCATTATATAATTTCCCATATATAATGTATTTTTTGATTAATTAGTGAGTCATCGAGAATACGTTGCAACGGCACTGGCGGATAGAGCGCCAGGCCACCCATACTTGCCGTGCATCCACCAGCTAACTCGGACGGTCACGAGACTTCTCAGGCACGGCGCGTGCTTCTCATGGAGTTCCAGGCGCTGGTCGCTGCTGGAGGGTATGTCGGTGTGTGTGTGTGTGTGTGTGTGCGTGAATAAGTATGAATGAATGTGCGTATGATACGTGTTTGTGTGAATACCTGACCACTTGGAGAGGAATCTTCAAAACAAAGACGGTGCATTACAGAAAGGCTCACATTTAATCAAATCGGTATAAAACAACATTGGCAGCGAACGCTGACTCTCCTTAAATCTCATAAACAAAAGTGGGGTAAACAAATTAAGGCAAAAGGCCTGATAGAAACTGCCGAAGGCGGGCAAACGACGTGGTGTCGCAGGAATGATAATTAAGGGATACCCACTTGGTGCTTCCGACGGATCGAGATCGTACTTCATTTGGTTCCATCGAGAGCCGCCATCGGCACAGATCGTCAGCCTCGCCTCCCTCGTGAGATGACTTGGCCACGGGCACGGTCCCGCCGGCGCACGGCTGATTGGGGGTCCAACATCGTCGAATCGTGACTCCAAGAGAATCCCGGCAATCTCCGACGACAATTAAAACATCGCCTCATCGGGCGAGCGTTACGGCATTGTCCACATCATACAGACGGGTCCTAGAAAGGTACTATATTACACTATAATCGAAACATGGAATAAACAATGGCGAATATTGCTGTGTCGCAGATTTACTTACCATCGATTGCCAACAATGCATTCGATGAACCCGTCTAAAGCACGAAATTGCAGCTGTCAGTCAAGCTAGCAGGTAGAATGACGCCGAAAAAATAAAAGTGAAATTGGCAGGCCTGCCGGGTACCAATCGCACGCTCGGCTACATTCCTTTTTACATCGCCGTATTTATTAAGCCATGTATTCACTAGGGGACAAATTGTCCCTCAACAGCACGCGCGGCATAGAGTCTACGTAACGTTGCAACGTCGTGCATTGTTCCGCGACCTCTCGCACAACATAGCGCGGCATTTCTACGTGCCGTGGCAACGTTGCCATGCGCACGGTACCCGAGCGTACTCACTGCAATATTCCGCGGAGCGTCAGTACCACGTGGTATGTTTACAAGTGAATACGCATGCGCTGTATCTGTCAAAATGACAATGCGGGGAAACGAAATCGTTCTTGAACTCATCGAGCTGTATCGATCGAAGATCGCATAGAATGTCCGTCCTTCTTTCTCTTTGCAGTAAATAATTTCGCATTCTCCTCTTTTTTCTCCTCTTACTTTTCGATAAACTCATTAACATAAACAGATACGCGGCTATCATCATAACCTCATAGGGCGATATATTTCCGCGACGTCTGGAAAACAATAATTATTTGCAAAAAGGACCTTGTTTTTAATAATATTCAATTTACTACAGTAAAACCTCGTTTATTTGAAATTGCGACCCAAAAAAACATTTCGAATTGCGCGGAACCCCGTTTTCGCCAAATGAGATACCGCAGCTGTCAACATAAGGTCATCGGGTGACATTTCCGCGACAAGATATGCGAGTCCCGGTGCGTACACGTCAAATGGCCGCGTCATTGTCCCCGAAACATGAGCGTAGATGTTGATGCGACATGCCGAGTGGAATGTTTCGCGATTTGTCCCCTAGTGAATACATGGCTTTAAGGTGGATAAGTGCGACCGTATTTGATCACATCTCATCGTATGTGTGTAAAATTTCAGCTCGATTGGACATTGGCAAGTGGGTGAAATATCGATTATAAGATTCCGTCCAGACAAACAGGTTCGCGGGCTGTGTAAGTCTAATGAAGAAGTTTACAATATTGTCATGAGATGGTAGAATCAGAAGGAATTGCGCACTATCGAAATCTCTCGTACGATTCACCGTTTCCTGTGATATTCGAGACGCGACGGATAATTAATTATAAATGACAGTTTTTGCATTGTAGTGACGGCCCGCAGAAAAGTGACAACTAACAGTGTGGCCAGCGCGCGTGTGTGATTCCAGCGGTAGTAAATCAAGAAAGTACCCACCGGCGAGCGTTTTCTAGTATGAACCTGAGAGACAAGTTATTCAGGAGTGATGATTAGTGCGAATTACTAATTAGATAATCAGTGTGTGAAATATTCTAATAACATTTTGAGTGAATTTAAGGACAGTGGTCCGATTAAATTCGTGTCCAATGACTTAGCGTGGTAATTTTGAATGTTGCATTTTCCTCCCACAGCCACGGTACCGCGACATTTTTTTAAATGAATAAAAATGAAAATATCATCACGGAATTAATGAAAGTTTTATTGATTGACCAAAGTCACTGGACACGAATTTAACTGGAGTACATTACGTAATTCGCAATAAATCGCACACTGGTCACTCGAGTATCCTCAGCTAGTATCTTGAAATTCAGATACACGTCGTTTGTATCTCTCTTATCACTATTGAACGCTTTTCACACTTGTCGCTTAACTCCGTTACTGCCGACATTTCGTCTAAAGTGTAAAAAATATTTTCTATTCAAAATTCTCGCAGCTTTTTCTACTGGCTATGAGGCACGCAGTATAAGTATACCTCTCTCCAAAATCACAGAGTTACAGTGAGTGAAATTTTGCAGGCCTATCCGGATCGCATCGCCCTTTACACGACGTGACACGAAGACGGCCTTTAGAGAGAAAATTGTCAACCTAGCGACGTATGAGTAGGACCGATATGGGAGCTTCTGCTCATGAAACGGTCCTGTGGTGGGTATCCATTCACTGTTCGCTCGCCCTAAATGTAAAAGCGTACAAGCAATCTGCTGATTAACGACCTTGTAAATAAATACAGTTATTTATGTAAATGTATTTTTATTAGATTTGAACGCACACACTGCGCATCGTGCACTACATAAATATGAAAATAATAAAACAACGCATCGTGAGCCGTCTGCCGACTAACGCCCTCCCGTGTCGACGCATGCAAACAAATTGGTGAATAAAAAGCAACAAGTAAGTGATAAGCAGGGGCGTGCAGTCCACATAAACAAAAAAGCTGTGTAACTGTTACTTCGGCGCAATAAATCTTAACAACGTTTTTTATTTATTTATTAACTAGCTGTGCCCGCGTGGCTTCGCACGCGTAGATTTTTAGTACACTGTTTGGATCGTCATAGAACTTTCCGCGAACCTTCTAGAACATTCTCCTTCCAAAACTTTCAAGAAATTTATCGAATGTACAGAAACCTTCTAGACACACCGACATATTCCGCCACTCAGTTTAGAACCTTATAGAACTTTTGGGAATTTTCTAGAACCTTCTCCTTCCAGAACTTTCTAGAGCGAACCTTCTAGACTCACCGACACAGTCGACGCACCTATTTTGAAACAATCTGAGGCATTTGCGGCCTTCCCATAACAAAACAATGTGCTAAAAAGCACATTTTCTTCACCCACTCCCACCCACGCACTGCCACCCCCACCAAACTCGCATATTTTCGATGTGACACCAAGGGCTATCCACCACCATAACCACCGGTGGGCGGTTGTGGCTGGTTGTGGAGAAAACTTGATGGATAGGGAAACACGGGTTTCTTTATATATATTGTGATGATACACGCCTTAAATTGCGCTTTTACCTAATATGAAACACAAAGTGTTCAAATAGCATAGCTACCTAAGTACATAAGAAAATTACAAAAAAATAAAGAATATCAACAATGTAAATGTAATAAGTAATGAGTTCA
>JADDOH010009607.1:0-39540 GCA_016648135.1 Agrypnia vestita | reverse complement strand
AAGAATGGAAGTGAAGCCTGGAGCTGGCAGAAGAATGGAAGTGAAGCCTGGAGCTGGCAGAAGAATGGAAGTGAAGCCTGGAGCTGGCAGAAGAATGGAAGTGAAGCCTGGAGCTGGCAGAAGAATGGAAGTGAAGCCTGGAGCTGGCAGAAGAGGAACGAAAGTAGATTGAATGCAGTGGAGATGAGATCCCTTAGACGTATGTGTGGCAAATCCATGTATGATAGAGTAAAGAATGAAGATATTAGGAATGAATGTAAAGCTTATCGTAACATAATACATAGAATAAAAATAGGTTCGCTCAGGTGGTTTGGGCACGTTGAGCGAATGAATGAGGAAAGAATGGTAAAAAAGATATATAATGCAAGTGTTGACGGCGCCAGAAAGAGAGGGCGACCACGGAAGACGTGGCATGACCAGATTAACCAGATACTGGAAGATGGTTCTGTTAGAAACCTCAACAACCGTCGAGCTTGCATGAGAAGATGTATGAATGTAGATGAGGCGAAAGTTGTATGTCAAGACAGAAGAGTACGGCGCTCTATCCTCTCTGCCTACCCCCACGGGGAAACGGCGTGATGGTAAGTTAGTTAGTTAGTATCATTTATTACAAATTTTTGAAAAGATTTTTTTGCTACTTTTTGCAGCACATAACAATTTTTCATTTTTTGACGACTCCAAAAATTCTAACTCTAAGTTCACTTTTTCTTGCGACAAAATAAACGTAACCTCAAAACAACTTGTGACATTGACATCACAGATTGACATTAGTGGCTGCGTTCAGAAACGTCCGGGTGTGGCTTGGGGAGTGGGGATTCCCAACTTGGGAATACCAGCATACTAAAAGTAAATAGTCGATTCTTTTGGTTACGATAATAGGTATGCAGCGTGACTGGCACTAGTATAGTAAACGTTGTGTAAGAAAGAGTATTTTAGTGTCCTCTATTAGTATTATAGATTATAGAGTACGTCTACATGATATAGAGTACAATACTCTATTTTAGAGTACGGTTGGCAACCCTAGGTACAAGTGTGAATCTACGGAGTTGTTCAGTTTGGCAGTAAATAAAATTGTAACCTCCGACAGAGGAGATGGAACCATAAGAATAATAATTCGTCATGACAACCGTCTTGAATATTGATAATAAGATTGAGTATATCTTATTTCTTTTGTGATGGTATGCAGAATACTCGATTGTTGTATGTTGCTTAGCGACACAGGCAAAAGGGCATAATAAAATGAAATACATTTGCATGTTATTTATTCAATAAGATAAAGTTATAGTGTTGTGATTTCACGAGGAACGGCGAGTTCTATACGTAAGTACTCGTGTATGTGTGTTCACATAAAAACGAAGCTACCGGCCAAAAATAAAGCAATCTACGTTTTTGTGACGCTTACGCGTCATCGTAATCAGCTGTTCTGCAAGAGAGTGAGACAGCAGGTTTCTCAGTCGGCATACTTTAAACACGCGTGAATAAAATTCAATTACACAGACTTAAAAAAAGGTATAAGATTATATATTGTTTTAAATAAATACTAAATTAAATCTAACCGAATTAAATGCGGCGTTGTAATGCATAAATTAGTATTTTTAACACGATTCAAAACTAACTAATCGCCATGCCGTTTATCAGCAGGGATAGGCAGAGAGAATAGAACGCCATGCTCTTCTGTCCTTTCACAACACTTTTTTCTCGTCTACTTTCATCCATCTTATCGCGCACGCTCTTCGGTTGGATAACATTTTAACAGGGTGGTCAGTTTATCCGATCATACCAGATCTCAATCCAATAATAATAATTTCCTTGTCCGTCTGTCCGTAACTTCCTAGAATTTACGCCATTTTTGACGGGTTACAGCTAGTTACTCATTATTTAGGTTTGTACTTTCTTGCGTGGCATGATAATGTAGTGACAATGCAGAATGGAGAAGTTTCCTACTTTTTTTCAATTAATGGAAATTAAAATTTGAGTGAAATTGTACAAGTCTAGAAGTAAAATTAAGATATCCAAAAACTAACTGTAAGAGTTTTAAATTTGCGTTTTGTATGAATAATTTAGTTCCGTCCGGTAGAGTCGCGTGACGTCATCTCTCGTACCCGGCTATGCGGACGAGCGACGTCACAGTATTTATTGACAGATTTCAAGAAGTTTCTTCACCGATGTATTAGTTTTGGTCTATATTTTAGTTAAATGTTACAACATTAATATTATCATTTTCTTGTAAAAAATTTACTTCCTAGATGGGTTTATAGTCCGCCCACGCAATATAAAAAACTAACCCATAAGAACCAAGTTTTTATTATACTCCCTTTCTCATTGAATCAGGTTTCGTGCCTACTGCACGCGTCGGGGTCATTACTCATTTGTATTGATTCCAATTTGAAAAAAACATTAAAATTTCGAAAAATCCAAAATTCTACTATAATTAGGTATTAAATTTTTTTAAACGAAAATTTGTTAGATCATTTTTATCGTCGCCACGAGTCTGCCTGCAAAGTTTCAGCTCGATTGCATCACGGGAAAAGGGTTGAAAATCGATTCAAAGTTTTTCGACAGACAAGCAAGCAGACGCTACGAGTAAAAATCAAAGAGAACTAACTAACTTACCATCACGCCGTTTCCCCTTAGGGGTAGGCAGAGAGGATAGAGCGCCATACTTTTCTGTCCTGACATACAACTTTCGCTTCGTCTACATTCATACATCTTCGCATGCAAACTCTACGGTTGTTCAGGCTTCTAACAGGACCATCTTCCAGTATCTGGTTAATCTGGTCATGCCACATCTTCCGTGGTCGCTTCCGTCAACACTTGCATCATATATCTTTCTTACCATTCTTTCCTCATTCATTCGCTCAACATGCCCAAACCACCTGAGCGACCCTATTTTTATTCTATGTATTATGACGCTACGATCAGCTTTACATTCATTCCTAATATCTTCTTTCTTTACTCTATCGTACATACACATACGTCTAAGGGACCTCATCTCCACTGCACTCAATCTACTTTCGTTCCTCTTCTGCCGGCTCCAGGCTTCACTTCCATACATTAGTGTCGGTACCAGAACTCCATTATCTAATCACTAATCTAATAATCTAATCTAATCTAATCTATCTAATAATCACTAATCAGAGAGAATTTTGGTAAATAGTAGTACATGAGGAATTTACCGTTTTTCATTAATGGGACTGTGGACCATGTCATTGAGTAAGTAAGATGGAGATGTTACATAAAGTTGGGCATCTGCAGACGGGAGTTGCGCGACTCGAGCGGCCCAGCCGCGGAATGCGGCGTCTTTGCTTTATTTATACATTTACGCTTTCTGCATTTAATACATTCTGGCTCGGATTCAGTGTTTACGAAATGTTCAGCCGTGTGATTTCTAGCAATAAACATAAGATTTTTTATCATCTGGAACACATTCCCTAACATGATTATTACGTTTTTATTTTATTTTACTATACTCCCTTTCTTTGTAAAATATAACAATAATTAAAGACGAATTAAAACATATAACATAACACTAAACTTACAGAAATTTAATATATTTCTAAAATGTCAGATGTTTTGAGATGTCAAGATTTTGATAGATTCAATTATCATCAATATCGTACCTTATGAGTTTCCAGCGTCAAATGATTTAGTCAGACTCAGATTTGAGTAATGTAGAATTCTTCAAAACTAAGCAGAAATCTAAAAGAAATAAATTATTATTTGATTTTTTCCCAAAAAACCCAATTTTGCTGTCATCTGTGAACCAATTGTTTTGTAAATTTTCGAAATTCGTAGTGATGTCCTATTATACCGACGGAGTAATTCAAATTTAAAAAATATTCCGCGACGTTATCGAGCCGCCGCGCCGTTGCTAATCAAACTTTTCTAATGATTCCAATTTGAAAAAACCAATAAAATTTCTAAAAATCCGAAATTATACTATATTTATTAATTTTTTTAACGAAAATTTGATAGATCTTCTTGATCGTCGCCACAAGTCTGCTTGCCAAGTTTCAGCTCGATTGGATCACGGGAAAAGGGTCAAAAATCGATCCAAAGTTTTTGTTGACGGCAAGAAAGGAGACGCCACGAGTTAATATTAAGGGAGTAAATACAATACAATTGGACTGAAACTGAATGTAGAGGAGATGAGTTCCATTAAGGCGATCGTCCGGCAAAGTGAGCAAATTTCACCATTTTTTCTCACATTTTCTCTTGCGTTTTTTCTCATATTTTCTCTTCCGTATCACATTTTTGTATAGAAATATTCATCCGGTTACATATATTTTAAATACGTATATCCTATTAAGATGGTACAAACTAAATTATATAATTAAAAAATACATTACTAAACCTACTACTACTGTCGCAAAGATTTTGATTTTATTTCTATTAATTTAAAAATAATCATGTGTATTCTTTTAACTATTGAAGTAAAAAAGTTGTCGAACACGTAATAAGACTTGGAAAAAAAACACAAAAAATAATATATTTAAAAAAAAAATTTATAACATAAATTGTAAGAAAACAAACTGACAGATTTTGCGATAATTTTGACAAGTTTACTATAATCGTTTATTTTGTAATATTTTTGAAAAAAAGACATCTCTCGAGGCCATTCAGTCTTTTATGACTGAATGAAATTGAAAATTGGAGCAATTTTTTTCATTTTCAAAACATCGAAGGTTTGATAATTTATTAATTAATTATATAATTTAGTTTGTGGCATTTTAACAGATATCCGGATTTCAAATATACGTAACCTGATGAATAAATTTTAATTTTTTATTTATATACAAAAATGTGATAAACAACACAAGAGAAGATATGAGAAAAACTGGTGAAATTTGTTCACTCTGCCGGACGATCGCCTTAATAATTTAAAATCAATGATTAAAACTTGGATAAGCGAGATGGGTCGATCATTTATTGGGACCCTCATCCAAATAAAGTGACTATCAAAATGTGAAGCCAGGTATATGTTTATATGTGTGTTCGACGTGCGTACGAGACACATTATTTTGTTGTTTTGATGTTTATACCCGTAAGAGCTTGCATGCGAAGGTGTATGAATGTGAATGAGGCGAGAGTTGTGTGTCAGGACAGAAGGGTGTGGCGCTCTATCCTCTCTGACTACCCCCACCGAGTAAGTATAAAAAAGTATTCATTTCCAATAAACTACCAAACTTTGTGTTCTCATTGTTTTGCGTTATCTTGACAATTATGTATTGACCGCTATTATAAAACATTGTACACTTCTTCAATTTTGATGGTATTCGACAAATGTTTTGACATTTGTCATAAAAAATTTATGCGTACAAAAATATGTACGTGTCGTCTGTTTTGCCTTAGGATATCACAAAGATGTTATTATGCTGATATAGGAGAAAAACCTTTTCCATGAATTCAAATACGCAAAGGATTCAATTGTAGGGTGGGGGTGTATTACTATTTGCTGACGAAAGTACAGTGGTATCATATCAAGTAAGCGTACGCGACGAAATAAAATCAAAACTGTTTAAATTTTTAAAATCGAACAACTACAAAAGAAGTTATGACGGAAATAACATGTTACGCACACATTCACTACTTATCACACCTTATCATCAGTAAATGATATAGGAGAGGCGAGAGAAATCAGAAGTACATAATATCATGCTTCTCATCCCGAATTATCGTTTCGGTTTCACTTCACTTCACATTATTAAAGATCTCACCAAGAATATTTTTACACAATATGTCGACAAAATTCTGTTACTCTGACAAGACCATCATTTTACTCAACGTACTAAAATCTTTTCACACATCTCACATACTAGTTTGAAACGCAAATTTACTTTTCAATTTTAACTCACAGGACCAAAATATAACAAATTATTATCTAGTAGAGTTCTTAAACAATATATATTTTTAAACAATGAATCTATATCGTAAACTATTTATGAGACACATTACAAATTTAAATATGCAAGAATTCCAACCAGTCATACACAAAGAATTTTGACAGTTCATGCTATGACAACCAAAATAGCTTACACAACAAAAATATGCGGTGACAATGAACAGAAAGTGGCTCACCTGCTGTAGGAAGAAGACGAACTCGACACTTCGTTAGTCGAGTCTTCCGAGTAACTCCTCTCTCTCCAACTAACTTCGGACACAACCGGACAAAAATGCACACCTTTCGAACCACCGGATCCCGAAAGTCCCTGCGATTTGGATCCCAAAATCCCGACCGGCTTAAACTCACTTTTCAAGGGCACGTGTTGCATGGAGGAGCGCAGTTCCTCCGTGGGCGCAACCTTAGAGTACATCTCACCGCTGTCCTGATTGAAGGCGTTCAAGTTCGGAGTCGACTGCACCTTGTCCGTCCCCTTCATGGGGGTGGAGTGGTAGAACATGTCGGGGTCGAAGGTCTCCGACACGTCCGGGCTGGAGTTCTCCGTGTTGGAGTTCGACACGTCGTAGTGCCGCCGGTAGTACGGGGGGTCGGTCTCGTCGCCGTAGAAGTTGAACTCGTACGCGGGAGGCGGCGGCGACGGCTCCTCGACCGCCTTCACCGACGAGGACTTGGACCTCGCCTGCTTCTTCTCCAGCTCGGCGATGACGTCGTCGAAGGGATTGAGCGCGGAGTGCAGGCGCTTGTTGGTCAGGATCGAGATGTCCCGGTCGAAATTGCAGTTCTCCAAAGATCTTTGCATCGCTTTCTTCGACTGATCGCTCAGTTCCCGCATCGTCTTCTGCATCTCGCCGAGAAACACCTTCTCCGACTCCGTCGTGGAGTCGCTCTCCACGCTCATCTCCCTCGTGGACGGCAGGTTCCTCGGCATCTTGGAGCTTTTCTCCGAAGACCGGCCGGAAAATTTCTTCAGCGCATTCTTGCAGGCGCCGTCCGCGTCCGCGCGGTAGTCCAGCACCGTCAGGTCGGCGACGCTGGTGGCGAAACTCTCGGACACGCGGAACGAGCGCTCGAAGGAGACCTCGCGCGCGGTCTTCCGCGAGCGCGAAACGTTCAGGTCGCGCAGATCGAAATTCTTGGCGGCGACGGAAGGGGCCGCGCGCTCCGCGCCGAAGCTCCAGTTGTCGTCCCCGGCGAGCCCGGCGCCCTCGGCCGCGTCGCAGAGGTTGAGGTCCTTGGGCACGCTGGACACGCTGTACAGGTTGGCGTCGCTCGCGTCGAACACCAGCTCCCGGTCCAGCAGGCGCGCGAGCTTGTCGGCCACGGACCTCGGGAAAGTGTTTCTGCCCCGTTTCGGGTCGAAATACTTTTCCAACTCCGTTATGGCGGGCCGCGAGCTCAGGTCGGGCAGGCTGCGGGAGGGGCGCGGGGGCCGGCGACGGTTTATTTCTGGCGCGCCCCCCGCGGGCCCCGCGCCCCCCGCGCCCCCGGGCCCCCCTGGCCCGGCGCCCCCGGCCCGCGCGACATCCGGCGACGCCGCTTTCGGGCGAAACTCGCCGCGCGCGCCGAACTGCGACCCGATCTCGCTCTTCTTCAGGCAGGCGGCGGCGAAGATGGACGGCAGGCTGTCCTCGCTCTTGCGCTTCGGGCGGCCGTCGGCGGCGTCCCCGGCCGGCCTGTACTCGCTCACGTCGGGGATGGACTTGGACTTCATCCTGAGGAAGTTGCAGAAGTGGTCCGAGTAGCCGCTGTCCTCGCTGAGGTTCTCCGCGGAGTACTGTCCGCCGGCCTGGCGCCGCGCGGCCGAGGGCACGCCCGAGTAGGCGCGGTCTATCTTGGCGGCGTCCAGGTTCTCGAAGGACGACAGCGCGTCCAGGCTCCGGCAGGACTTGAAGTTGTACTTGAGCGGCGGCGCCCCGGCCGGGGGGCGCAGGGTGCGCTCGCTGTCGCTGCTCCTGCCGTCCGAGGACTCGCCGGACCCGGACTCCCCGTTCGCCCTGTCTCCTCGCCCGTCCCAGAACCGAGTTTCGTCGTCGCAGTAAAAACCGTTAACGATAGTTCTGTCTCCGTTGTCTTTCTTCGTCACCACGACGTAAGTCCGATCGCCGAACCCCTCTTCCGGCAAGCTCCTGTCGTTGAAGTGTCCGTCGGCGACATCGCGGAAACCGTTCACTTTCACTCTGTAGGCGGACTCTTGCGAGGACGAGCTGTTCCTGTCGGAGTCCGAGGAGTTCTCCAGGCTGTCCGGGTAGACCTCGGGGCCGCGCAGCCGGTCCAGGGAGTCCAGGCTGAGCGCGGAGAGCGGGGAGGGCGAGGCGGCCTCGAGCAGCTGGCAGGACTGCTCCAGGCTCTCGAACTGCGCCAGGCTGGAGCTGCGCGACAGGCTGAGGAAGCCGGCGGAGTCGGTGGGGCTGGGCGGGCACTCGGCCCGCGGCTGGTTGGGCCGCCGCCTCTTGGCGGGGCACAGGAAGTCGCGCTCGGAGCCGCTGTCGCATTCGTCTGAAACGACAAACAGACGGTCAATTACGACTGTAGAAGATAATCGTAGTCAGTTTAGAGGGGGAAAGCGATAAAAATAGCGAGACCACACCTGTCGCACGCGGAGAGGAATATTGTACAAATATTTATTTTAACTCTGGATAAGTAGCTGGCGGGGAGCACGAGGCGCCCGTATTATTATTTATCTACGGTAGAATCGAGCCGTTAAACACGATATACATAAAGTACAGTAATAAAACAAATACAGCGAGGCTTACGGAAAATATTTTTTTAACGTTAGCGGTCGAGGCGATATTTTGCCGGTCACTCGCGATGGCCGCCGAAGTCTATCCCTGGAGACAGCGCGGGGCCGACTAACTAAAATGCGGTCGTTAGCCGGCCGATCGGTTCCTAATAATAAAGTGATAATGATGATAACTTTTGCCATTGTTTTGCCGCAAAGGCGACACCGGTGTGGTCGAAAATTGTCATCATTTTACCACCGTAATTAAGTAGTTAACTATCAAAGATAAGATCGTGGGAAATCAAATGGATGTCAGATTACACATTATGAAAAGATTTATATTTTTTAAATCGCAATAAATGTGACAGATTTCCCTGAACAAAAATTAATCAATAAGAATAAATTTTCCTTGGTAGAGAACCGAACAGGCGTGGATACAAACGACTACAATTAAGATATATAAATAATAGTTTACAAATACATTAAGCTAGCTTGTAATAATCCTAAATTGTTATATAAAGATATTAAATAATTTTAAGCAATATACTTAATTAACCATGTGTAAAAAACGGAATAAATTACCTGATTTAATATTTATAAAGATAAAAAAAAAAGATTTCAAAGTTTATTTGTAATTTTATATTTTACCACACGAGTTTCAAGCATCAAAATCTCTCATTCAAAGTATAAAACTGACTACATTGAAATATAAAAAATACGAATAATTAACTGATTATGCATTGAAAAAATGAGCCAGTGTTGTAAAGGTGGTTGTAACGGAAATATTGAGAAGGAAGGAGAAGTGTTAGTGAACGTAATATTATTAAGCAAATTAATTTTAAAATTATTTTAATTTCTAAACTCTAAAATTGTTGAATTTTATTACATTACGCGCGAGGGCAATGGAGAAGTTTAATGGTATATGAATGAAAATAATGATTATTATCTATGATGTGGTTCGCGTATTCAGAAAGTTATTGCTAGTTATAGAGCTACGATGCTCTTTTAGTATAATTTTGAGATTTCTAGAAGTTTGACTAATATATTTAGTATTACAAAATTACTACTATCAAAGGTTACATTTTGACTTGCATTAAAGTGAATACATTTATAATATTTAATAAACATTAATGAAAAATTTTCACTTATAATCTAAGCGGAAATTTACCTGTAAAGCATTGTGGACTAGCTATTTTACATTCTGTATTTTCAGAATAATAAAATGTATTAAAATTAATATTTATTGCTAAAAATCGTGCGACGGAAACAAAATGCACAGTGGTCATGAAACCAGAAACTGGCAGACACGACACCTGTCATAGTATTACGTGTACTCGAAATGAAAAAACACATTTTATGTAATGTATGAAAAATGAGGTACATGCATGCTTAATGTTAATTTCTCTAGAATTAATTAGACATAAGTGGATTTGTTTATGAGTATTTTTAGTCACAACTGCGAAAATAAATTCACAACTCAAAAACTTGAAATTTCTATATTCAATATTAGTTACTTCAACGATAGTCCAGCAGAAACTGAGAAACAGCAAAAACTGAAGAAACAGAAAATAAGTCAGAAATGATTATCATTAATAAGTGACGGACTTTCTCTATTTACACAAATTAATAAATGGTACTATTGTACATGCGCAAACTTCCCCCCACCACGGCGTAAAATGGTTTGCCGGCTACTGTACAAGTATTTGAAATATAGATACAATATACGTATTTTCATCTTGTATCTGAAATACTTTTTTGAATATTCATATTCATATTCATTTTGCCAAGATACTTTTTTCCAATGATGTACTTATAATGAGACCTCATCAAAGAAAAATGAGCGACAAAATGTTTGAAGAACTGGTTTTACTTAAGTCTCAATTAAAACCTTAAAAATTTAATATTTTATCTTGTTACATTTGCGCTATCAACGCGATTTATTCGTAAATAATTCATGTAAAAAAATAAACTTACATTCAATAAATTCCAGTAAGTTATTTGTATCTGGTATCTGAAATACTTGATTTTAAAGTATCTTGCATTTTGTATAGGGTATCTTGTACATCACTGATTACCACAAAGTTATGAATCATTCATTCAATAAATAATTATTTCTATTCTAAATTGAATGAGGAAGATTCCCTGAAGTTTTTGCTACTAGTATCATGTATATATTTTGGTGGTCACTGGCTACACCTGTATATTCTGTTGATAAAAGAGTGATTTTTTTATTATTATTTGCCACTCCAAACCATTATTCCGCATACAATTATCAATGAAATGTAATGGAGAACCCACCTTTGCAGCCTTTGGCCACGTGCACAACGGAGTCCGCGTCGCTGTCGGCCGCCCAGCCCGTGGGGGAGGGGCTGGGCGAGCTGGCCAGCGAGTGCCCGGCCGAGGAGCCCTCGGACCGCAGCTCCTCCATCGTCTCCTCCACGATGGTCTCCAGGAAGGGGGGCAGGGCGGAGGCAGAGCCCTGCGCGCTGCCCAGGAACAGGGCGGCATCTGCGGGGAAGAGAACGATGCGTCAGTCGCGCAGTCGGTAGTGGTGACATCAACATTAGGGTGGACCAAAAACATTTTGGTCCACCCTAATGATTAATATTAAAACAATTAACTTTGAAAATATTCAGCATGTTTCAAGACCAAAGGTCACTTCTTCAGGAGAATACAAATTAAACTTATATAGGTACAGTAAACTTAAGAGTTTACTTTGTAATATATGTATTGAAGAAGGGACTTTCGGTCCTGAAACATGTGGAGTGTTTTAAATAATTAGTAATTTAAATCAAATTAATTGTTTTAATATTAATCACATAAAATGGTGCCACAAAGTGATATTGCATGCGTTGAATATTTTTCTATTTTTTAAGAGACATAGCTATAAAAAGATGCCAAAAGATCTAAAAACAACATGTGTGGAATACTACTGTATTATAATAGGTCTTACTGCCTCCAGATCAACATCGAGTATTAGGTTTTTTTTCGAGGTAAATTCAAGCTAGGGTTCCAACCAACGTTACTTTCTTCACACATGGATAATGAATGCGTCTTGATTGTATTGTAAAATTGTTGTGACATTATCGTGGCAAAAATTTACGAGATATGATCAAGAGCTTCCATTTCTACTATAAATACGTACTCCTACTACTAGTCCAACATAAATGAGTGAAAATAATATTAATGGTGTGGCGGTTGAGAATCGCTGCTGGTCTAGCCGAACGCATTAAACCTACATCCAGGGTTCCATTCGGCTGACCCGCTCCCAGTTGTCACAGGGACAACCATCCTGACAACAGGACAAACAGCGAGTATCATTTTGCACCTAGTACTGATCTACTCATTACTGTCTCTACCGTACACACTCATTCACACTACGTACACGACACTCGCCGAACACACGCCGCACGCTGAAGAGAGAGGATTCTGGACGGGTGGGAATCACAACCTAACACAACACAACCTACCCCGCCAAAAAGGCGTATCATCTGAAATGCAAAAATCTATACCTAAAATCATTTAAAATCTCTCCTTAAAATAAAACCGAAGACATTAGAAGATTTCATCGTCTTCTTCTTCCTCTTCTTCAGCCTTCATTTCTCCGTAGCTGGATACAGACTTCTCCCATACCTTTCCATCCTTCTCTATTGTTAGCTTCGTGTACCCATCCTCCCGCCCCTCACAGCGACTATATTGTAGGCCCATCTCTTATGAGGTCTTCCGACGCCTCTTCTTCTCCCGAAGTTTCCACTTCAGAACTCTAGGAGTCCATCTTGTAGCATCCTGCCTTGCAATATGCCCTGTCGATTGCCATTTTAACTTCGCTACACGATCCAAGATATTCAATACTCTAATTCCATAATTTCTTATTCTATCTCTTAGAGTTATACCAAGCATAGATCTTTCCATAGATCATTGCGTGCATTTGAACGTCTCTACATTTTTCTTTGTAAGTGTCATAGACTCCACCCCGTTTTTCGCCGAACCAGGAATGTATTGTTTGACATTTAATAACATTTACGAGTGCTTTTGTCCCAGACACGAATGTGTCAAAGATTCCTAGGATAACGGTGATTGGAACTGTAGATATAGCGTATCGCTACAAACAGCATTGAATGTAAGACTTCGCTTTACTTTCAAGAACGTGTGATGGATACGGAATATCAATCGGGGCTGGGCCAGCTACTGCTTCAGCAGTTATCAGCAGTTCTTCACACTTCCACTTGGGAAATTATTCGCTTAAGATGGAGCACGAGAATTGGCACCACCCTGATACAATTTACGTAGTTTTCTTGAAGGTTAAACCTCAAAACTGCCGGAAGGGGTTTCCAGGTAAATCACATCTCAGTTAGAGGCGGTACGCGAGTATTCCGACTAAATTTGCGCATCTGGCAATCAGAGGCGCGCGACTCGCGGAGTAGCTTTCAAGTAATTGTATTAGGAGCTTACGCTTACCCTATTACGGTACGTACTCGAGCCGAGTAAGCTTGGCAGCGCTCCGGTAATTGCAGCGGGAACAAACAAATTGAATAAGCCGGTTACTTAATATCCACTCAGGAATAAATAAACTCAATACCCACCAGGATAATCGGCGTTTAGTTTAATTTTACTTGGAACAGGCAATGGCTACTTATGTAATTATGTAAGTAAGCGTAATTAGTGTCAAATGTCAAGATTTCCATTATTATAGTGGAAATATTAGCTTTAATTTAATACTGTACACTAATGTAAATGAAGTACACAATATATATGAACACTTTGGATCAAGAAATTAGTAGATTTGAAACAAAGTGATTTTGACAAATTTATTCGCTTTGACACAAGTCAAATAAATAGTTTTGTAGAGAAACGACTACAAAGTTTGCAGGTTAATACAATTCGTTTGCAGTTTAATACTGTTTTGATACAATTCGATATGCGAAGGCTAAGGCATACCTACATGCTAATTGTTTCCCCTACTATTATATTGGAGTATAATTGCACTGGGATATAATTAGGGTTGCCACTCGCACTTTATTATAAAGTATTGTACGTTATTTTGGGTAATTATACTCTATACTTTATGAGAACAATAAATTACGCGAAAATACCACATGATTTTGCCGATTAGGTTCGATAATCGACGATATACCCTGTGGCGGTCGCTGCATAAACGCTCGTTTTTTAATGCAACCTAACCTCAAATGTCAACATAGTCAATGTCATTGTAAAAATTTCTTGTTTGTTTTGTGTAAGGCGGATTGAATGCAGTTAAAATATGATTAATTGGTTTTATAGAGTTTTTCTGTGATGAATAGCAAATGGCGAGACGAAAGAAACAAAGCGGCTCTGAATCTGATAAAAACGAATGACTTATTTACTTTAACTTAAATAATATAGACTGCAAACATGCTGTGCACTTATTTAGTAGTGATAATTATTTGTTAATAGTTGCTAAAAGTAATGAAAAATATGTTTTTTAAGCAAAATAAATCGTACTTTATTTTGACACAATGTACTTTTTTTCTGCCTTTAATAACCAATGTTCTTTATTTGCACAAAAAAAGGTGGCAACCCTAGATATAATATACTCGTGTACACATTTTCTTCATTGTTTCCATAATGTTAGTTTTATAATGTTAATCGTTGTTAAGAGAAACCCACTTATAACGAGATATAGTTATTGAGATCTCTGTTACGAAATAAATAAATAAAAAAGTAAACAAATTGATTAAAATCTTGAAGAAATTGGAACCAGTAATTTTTGTAAGGTTTATTCTTTCTATTTGACGTATATTCAAGTGAATTAATGTGTAATATTCTACGTTCTATGAGTTAGTGTAAAGATTTTTCATGTTTTTATGATTTTAAGTCGGAAATACTGAGAAAAGAAATGCAAATTTTGATGTCGCATACCTCCAACATTTCAAGCTCATAATTATAGAATCTTCTTGTAAAGTATTGTGAACTATATAACTGTTATATCCACTGTATCCTAATTTTATACACAATATTATTATGTTTTCGTTTTCGGAGATATCTATAAATTAAGTTTGCTGCAGCATTTCTTGGTGACCTCTTATGATACAAGGATAAGACTTTGATCTTTCATCTCGGAGATTTATCTTGGTCGGTATACATAAAATAGGGGATAAATAATAATAATGATAAGACGACAAAATAGACAGCTCGCTCCATATTTTATTACATATCTAATTGTACATAATACAGATAGTATTGTATTACAAAATTGTATGTTGATGTTTCGAGATTTTAGCGATTGAGGCAATGCCTTAATCGCCACAATGGAGAAGTTTATTTTTTTTCGCTGAATAAAAATGTAAGTAAAATTGAGCAAAAGCCCGCAATTAATTTAAGATATCTTAAAAACTAACAAAACTATAGAATTTTAAATTAGCCAATTTATTACCTTTGGTCTATATTTTAGTTAAATTTTAAACATATTATATTATCAGCACTATGAAACTCATTTATTCGATAAGTTTAGTCGTTTATATCAAAAGTGGACTATGTCACTGAACCAATTGTTTAGTTTTATATTTTCTTAAGGTACATACGAGTGATCAATTTGTACTTCTTTAAAAGCGGATTATCTGTAAAGTTGGTATAGACTGAACGAAAAATAAATTCATCTTAATACAGTGAAAGAATGTACCAAAAGATAACTTTAACCATCGATTTTGTAAAATCTGAATCATGGAATATAGCCCACTACTGATATTAGCAACTCTATTGTACTATCTATTATCATTTATGAGTTATGACTTAAATTCAAACATATTTATACCTTTTTACTCCCTTTCTTTTAACTCGTAGCGTCTGTTTGCTTGCTTGTCTGACTAAAAAACTTTGGATCGATTTTTAATCCTTTTCCCTTGATCAAATCGAGATGAAACTTTGCAGGCAGACTCGTGGCGACGATAAAAATGATCTAAGAAATTTTAGTTTCAAATAAATTAATAATTATAGTATAATTTTGGATTTTTAGAAATTTTAATGTTTTTTTTCAAATTGGAATCATTCTGTATGAGTAATTAACCCGACGCGTGTATAGACACGAAACCTGATTCAAAGCGAAAGGGAGTATTGTAAAAACTTGGTTTTTATGGGATATTTTTTTATTTTGCTTCACTTAGCTGTCAGTTACAAATCTTGCAATCAATATTAGACCCACTTCCTGTTAGATTCACCAGTCAGAGGGTGCCTCTTTCTCTTTCCACTTAGTTTGCCCAATATTGTTAAAACTGTTATATTGTTTAACCTGATAAACGTAATTTTTGATGCCATTGTGTATGGTCATTGGCCGCATTTTTGTAATTTTCAGGAGCTCATACCATACAGAATATTGACTGCAGATTTGCCTATTATATTTCCAATAATTAGTTTGAAACCACGAAGAAAAGCAGAAAACTAATTAACAGAATTGATAAAATACATCACTGAAATCATTCCACAAGAAACTGTTACACACAACATATTTCATTGCATCAATTAACCTAGAGCTGATAGCAAAAACCTTCTGGTGCCGTAGAATACAAATAGCTCCAATCATTTCCATTAATAAATTGACGTTGAGTTACATCAGACCCGGTCTTCCAATGAGAAGAACCTTGGTTCGAGTAGTACGAATAGCCGTACGAAGCGTGCTCATCAGCAGACAACCGTTGGCCTACGATACAGCAACACCTCAAATATCACTACAAACATAACGCCAATGTTAGGAATAATATCAAAATGAAGGTGACAGATGTAAGTTAAACACAGGAAGTTAGGATAACATAGCATAATGGAGTTCTGGTGCTAGAACCAATTTATGGAAGTAAAGGTTGACAAAATGAACCAATTTGGAGCGAATCGCAACATATATCACAGCGATAGAATAAGGAATGTGCCCCTAAGATGAATTGGCCATGTGGAACATATGGGCGTGTAGAGGATGGCGAGTTGTGATGTGCAGTTTGAAGTGTGCGATTTAAAGTGTGTGATTTGAAATATGCAATTTGAAGTGCGTAGTTTGTAGTGTGCAATTCACTTAGAAACGTGTGAAGTGTGCACTTCAGTATAATGTAGTACAATGTAGTACTACATTGTAGTACTTAGTACAGAGTGGACCCATCACTACTCTCTCTGCTCCCGTTGCCATTGGCGAGGGTTTAACATAACGGGAGCAGAGAGAGTTCACGAAAGACCTGTTGTAATCAGATGAACCAGATATTAGAGGACGGACCTGATTCGACAATCGAAGCCTACTCCATAAAGTACACGAATTCACACTGAAGAATTTAAAAAAAACGATGTATGGGGCGGGGCATACGTCAAGAGTAAAACAGGCTTCTTGATATCTTTCAGAATTCAGATACAAGACAAAAAATGGTTTCCGTATTGATCTATTTGACAATAACTGAAACAGTTTACCAAACAACACAGCAATTCAATATCAATAACATAACAAACATTAAAATCCTACTCATAAGGTCACTAATGACGAAACACGAGACGGGGACATAAAATTACAAAATAAAAAAAAAACACATAAAAACCATCAAACCACACAAGAACATCTCAAAACTGTCATTCCAGTCAGAAAAAAGACAGGACATGAATGAAGACTATTGCAACGGATTAAAATTGTACAACGACTTACCTCAGGAGACAAGACAATTAATCACTGACAGATTTAAAAAAGAAGTAACAAACATACACAGTTATTATTTTTTTTTTTATAAAATTTCTAAATGTTTTTCAAATACACATATTTTTAAATATTTTTTTAATGAGCCAAAGTGGTGTGCCAAGACAAAAGACTATGGTATTCTATCCTACTTGCCTATCCTCACGGAGAACGGCGTGATGGGCGTCATTATGTTTTTTTTTATTAAAATATTTCGAAAGTATATTATTGATGGATTTGGGGTTTACATTGTAGAGCTTATTATTCGTGATCATGGATTATTATACATATTAAATAATATTAATCTTGCTACCTGTAATGACTGATAATATTTTATATTTTTTTCCCCTACTTAAGTTTCGAGAGTAAGAGAATCTCATCGATACTTCACCTGTCGATGAGATATTCTGTTTCTCTTGAAATTTAAGTGGTGAAAAAAAATCATTAAACTCAGTAGAGGTACAAGGTTAATATTATTAATAATCTATTTACATTTAGAAAGTACCTACATAAAAAGGGACAAATTATTCAGTATTAATATTTACTATATTCATGACTATAGTAAATATTAATACTGATTTGCACCATAAATATTCAACCCAATCAATGGGTCGAATGATGATAGTACCGATTATACCCAATGCGTAGGAAAGATCGCAGTGGAGAAAGTTATTTGAAGAGGCCAGGGGCCACACCGAGATATGGACGTTAAAAAAAGTCACCACTAAACGACCAGAAGCATTTGGCATTCATCACATTACCAATGAAGAGGTACTGAGACGCGTGAATAAGTTAAAATATCTAATAACAACTAAATATCAAACATATAGAAAGATATATACTTCGGACAAATATGATACCTATCTTACAACACCGTATACAGAGGAAGTCAGAAGACAGACAAAACCCTTAGAGTATATACAATCTATAGAGGGATAACTACACATTTTACCAAACCTGTACGCGTGCTAAAATAGAGCTTACTCAGTTTAAACAATACAGTAACACATAAGAGAAAAAGGGACAAAAAAGATCACAGCGTTCTTCTGCCCTCATTGCTAAAAATGAGGGCAGAAAGCCAATAAATCAAAATGTTTCTATGAATGTTCAAGCAAAAATCTTCACTGTCTATCCCTGCGGGGAAACGGCGTGATGGTTATTTAGTTAGTTAGTTACGTGATGACGAATTGAGTTTCGAAAATACTTTGCCTTTCGACGATATTCTTGAATCAGTATATATGTGCTGTCAGTATGTGGAGAGTTGTATAATTTACATAATATGTGGTTTTGTTGTCAGACACCGAGAATAGTACATTTCTGGTAGCCCTGTTTTAGCCCGGTTTTGTCTGAATATGGGGTGAAGAGTAAACTCATACAGGCAATTGCATCCCTGTACGAAGGAAGTAGTGCTTGCGTGAGAATTAATGGGACATTCACATCATGGTTTGATATTACAAAAGGTGTCAAACAGGGATGCGTAATGTCACCATGGCTTTTCAACCTGTATATGGATAATTGTATGAAAGAACTGAAGGATCTAGAAGTTGGAGCGAAAATGGACGGACTCACCATATCCTGTCTGCTATACGCAGACGATGCAGTATTAGTGGCTAACAGTGAAGCTGATCTGCAGTGCTTGGTATCCAGGATGTCCGATGTATGCATGCAGAGTGAACTTCTGATGAATGTCAGCAAATCGAAAGTGATGGTATTCGAGAGAGACGAAAGAGTGACTAAGTGTGATGTAATTATAAACAACGAATGCTTAGAACAAGTGAACGAGTTTGTGTATTTGGGAAGTATGTTTAGTAGAGACGGCAAGGCTGAGAATGATATCGAAAGGAGAGTAACTGCGGGAAACAAAGTTAATGGTGCACTAAATGCAATTATGGCCAATAAGAATCTGTCAAAGGAAGCGAGACTAGCGGTACATAATGGCGTTCTAGTGCCAACCTTTATGTATGGAAGTGAAGCCTGGAATTGGCAAAAGAGGAATGAAAGTAGACTGAATGCGGTTGAAATGCGGTCACTAAGACGCTTGTGTTGAAAATCTTTGGTCGATAGAGTGAGGAATGAACAAATTAGAAGTGAATGCAATGCTGGCTGTAGTGTGGTAGATAGAATAAAGAAAGGAGTGCTGAGATGGTTTGGTCATGTGGAACGTATGAACGAGGAAAGATGTTTTAAGAAAATATATGAGGCGAATTTTGAAGCAAACAGTAATAGATTGGCTTCCTCCGAAGAACCTGGCATACGATCAGGTACTACAGTATTTGAGGATGGCCCTGTTAAAAGCCGCAACAATCGTAGAACGTGTATGAGAAGATGTATGAATGTGGCCGAAGCAAAAGTGGTGTGCCAGGATAGAAGAGTGTGGCGTTCAATCCTCTCTGCCTACCCCTGCAGGGAAACGGCGTGATGGTTAGTTAGTTAGTTAGTTAGTATCTTATAACAAGTATGTAAAAATTTTAAACATGTATTAATATTAAATGAATGGTCATATTCTGTTAAATATTTTGCAAAATCCGACTCAACATTGCTAGTTAAGGCTTTGATGTGTTCGTTAACCCTAATTTCAAAGTTTATTTTTGTTTTCCCAATTTAAAAATAATCAAGTTTTTTCATCAAATAATGTGGTGAAAACAAAGTGATTTGTATTTTATTTCAATAATAATGTCACCACAAAGTTCAAACCTTCATCCAGAAGAAAAAATATTCTTAGAACAATTTGTTAGTTTAGTAATTCATGCTGCAATTTAAATCTCATTTCTCAGATTACTTCAATAAAAATACGATTGTATATCTCTAAATGATTGTGAATTATTACTAGGTGAAAAATTATTCAAGTTTACTTTGGATTCATGTGCTTACCTACATCAACTGTTAAAATAATCAACGCAGACGTACAAAAAGCCTTGACTGAGTTTGATCTGAAATAAAATTTTCTAATTACACTGTCCCATGAATCTAAACATGTGAACAACGCAAGCCTTTTTTTATTTAACTGACTTTTTTTATTAACAAAAAGCCTTGACTGAGTTTGATCTGAAATAAAATTTTCTAATTAGACTCTCCCATGAATCTAAACTTATGAATAACGCAAAACTTTTTTTATTTAACTGACTTTATTTATTAACAAAAAGCCTTGACTGAGTTTGATCTGAAATAAAATTTTCTAACTACAATCTCCCATGAATCTAAACATGTGAACAACGCAAGCCTTTTTTTATTTAACTGACTATTTTTATTAACAAAAAGCCTTGACTGAGTTTGATCTGAAATAAAATTTTCTAATTAGACTCTCCCATGAATCTAAACTTATGAATAACGCAAAACTTTTTTTATTTAACTGACTTTTTTTATTAACAAAAAGCCTTGACTGAGTTTGATCTGAAATAAAATTTTCTAACTACAATCTCCCATGAATCTAAACATGTGAACAACGCAAGCCTTTTTTTATTTAACTGGCTTTTTTTATTAACAAAAAGCCTTGACTGAGTTTGATCTGAAATAAAATTTTCTAATTACACTCTCCCATTAATCTAAGCTTGTGAATAACCCAAGCCTTTTTTTTATTTAACTTAAGCGTATGATGGATGAGTTGTATCTCTAAATTAATGGATCGCATCTTGTATTGATAGACAGTTTCAATCAGATTTTCTCTTGCTTCATTGAAAACTCAAATCTTAGAATAATCTTGGTTCTTATCTAAATTTCAGTTCCTTCTTAAAATATTTTCTTTTATCTTTTTACTGTGTTCATAATTTTCTACCTTAAATTACTTAAAAATCTAATTCACTATCCCGCTCTTACATTTTATCTTAATGTTGTGCAAATTTTTCATCATTTTAAAGACAAAATGCGACAGTTAAAAAGAAAATCATGAGCCTATGATATTAACATAATTTCTTTCGGTCACCTAAATTACATTATAATGAATTATGCATTTCACTTTCAATTAGTACCCGTTTTTACTCCCTTCCTTTTAACTCGTAGCGTCTGCTTGCTTGTTTGTCTGAGAAAAAAACTTTGGATCGATTTTTAACCCTTTTTCCATGATCAAATCGAACTGAAACATTGCAGGCAGACTCGTGACGACGATAAAAATGATCTAAGAAATTTGTATCTTAAAAAAATTATTAATTATAGTATAATTTTGGAATTTAAGAAATTTTAATGGTTTTTTCAAATTGGAATCATTCTATATGAGTAATTAGCCCGACGCAGGAGCTACGTCAAAAGCCTTGATTGTTTATAAATTAAATTAAAGTTTTTCGATAAACACAAGTTGAGTGTTGTTTACAAAGTTTTAATTATTCTATTTATAAAATAATGCTGGAAAGTGAATTTGAGAACTTGAAGAAGTAAAAATCTATATGTTTTATTTTGTATAAGATGACACCTAGCCCCCTGCCGACGGATCTTGTATTAAATCAGAAGCAATAAAGTGTTGTAAGGAGAAACATCTCTTTCATTTTGAACATTCAATTTGCGAGTCATCGTGTCTAAAGAGAAATATATTTCTTCAGATCCAGCAATGGAATCAGTGTGATCAAAAGAGAAGTATCTCCTTCAATAATGTAATATAAGCAGCAACTTTTACCAGATTCAGGCAAAATATCAAAAACTATGTGAATAATAAAATAGAAACAGATTGAATTTATACTATTAAATGTAATTAATGAACGCAATAATTCACATATATTCCATAATTGATCTAAATAACGTTGTTTTATCAGCAGATGATTGTCAAAGCAAATTGATAGTTTGAATACATACAAACAAATAAAATACGAGAGGCATTTATGTGATATTTCACAAGAATACTATTGTACGCAAAAGCATTCGAAAACAACTAGTTAATAATTAATATAAATTAACTTTGTTTAAACCACTTATTTATTGAAAAAAATCAACATGTTTCAAAGCCAATGGCTTCTTCATCAGGAAAAAGCCATTGGCTTTGAAACATGTTGATTTTTTTCAATAAATAAGTGGTTTAAACAAAGTTAATTTATATTAATTATAATTATGTTACCACAAAATAAATTTGCTACATTTGAAGAAGAAACTAGTTAATAGTTGGCTGATAATCCTCATTTATTCAACAGCATGTTTAGTCGCGTAATTATTAACAAAGCCTTATTTTAATTTACATTTTACTTTGTCTAGTAAATGACCTAGCTAATATAAAGTGGCTAAAAAATCTAAATCACAAAGTTTTATCACTACCAAAACGTTATTTTCTATATATGATTGATTTTCATAATTTTTGATATGTTTTAAAAAAAGAGATGTAACTATATTTTATTTGACGACGACTTGATGTCCCAATCTTACATTTATAGGTTCATATCATTTTTATACTTCGAGTTACTTGGATGTTTTTTACGACAGTGAGTAAAAATAAGGAAAACTGTGTCATAAAAAACCTTAAGTTAATAAGGTTTTCAAACAAAGATATATTTCTAATCAACATTACTAATACAATTTTTTAATACAAAATTAAATGAAATTCATTATGATAAAAAAATCATATCATTTTATTTTACTGGTATAAAAATAGGGTTTGTACGTCGAATTGATATTTTTAATAAATTTATCAATTTATATTTAATGAGCACTTTTTTATTTTAGTTATGTACGCGTTATGTAATTTAAATATTCTTAAAAATTTTATTTACAATAAAAAAACACTATTTACTGTGGTATATTGATATCTACAATAACAACATGTAATAAAAAACAATGGAATATATTTCTAAAAATCTTTTCCAAAATTGAAACTGACAAGCTACAAATTGACCTACGTAATCCGTACTGGTACATTTTCCTCCCTAGAGTTTTCTCGTCATAAATAATTCAACTACACATAAAATATTTGTACATATAAACTATACCTATAAAAAAGTTGTAAAATAAGTTAACTATACATATAGGTAGCGTGTCCGCAATTTAGCTAAAAGAGTTTGTTTTAAAAAGCTCGTTTCTAAATATATCCATTTATTTATATTCATTTATGTCAATTATTTTTTGGCAGAATGGTATACAAAATAACAACATATTCATAACGAACTGGTAAAATTTCCGAACTAAATTTAGAATGAGGGTCATAAATTCGATTTTTCTGTTTAAGTAGAATGTAAGTTAAATGATTTTATTGTATTGTTAAAATTATTACATTTAAAAGTTTCGAAATTTTACATTTTGAATGCTTTGTCCGTGGATAATACAAATTTATGCAAAAGAGAAAATAGAGTGAATACAAGATTTTTAATGACATATCTGAAAACTCAAGATCAATACTAAATTGGAGAATACAGTAACATACACATCAAAAGAGCCATGTATTCTTGAGTTATGTTAGGTTAGTTGAGTTTGTTTAATTATGGTTATTTCACAACGTTTTTTTCTTGTTATTCGCCTTCCATCGATCGTTTGATAAAGTGATACAGATGTCAAATTTTGAAATTTTTTGATTTTATTTCATTATCATATCATATCAGGGCACTCAATTGCACCTCAGACAGTTCCCTTTAAAAATGCGAAACTGTACTCCATACCTATTCTAAAATAATGCCTACGTCCTTGCTTAATAGACAAACAAATACATAAAGAAGTGAATAGACTTCTAGATAGAATTGTATTTTTTATGTTGTTTAGTTTTTATGCTTAAGTTTCTGCGATTTGTGTTGAGTTTTACAAACTTTATGATGTTCCTCCTAAAATGTTATGGCATGGTCCAAAAATATGGTCCTTATAACAGATCCGTTGGAAAGTAAGCATCATCGTTATAATTAAGTGTCGTAATTTCAAAATAAAACAGAATTGACGCGCAAATAAGTATTAAAGAAAATATTACATTTTAAAGTTTCGAAAATTGCACCATATCAGTCATTTTAAGGAGTATAGAAAAAAGATAAACTAAAGACAAAACGCAAATTATAAACAATAAAAAATATTATGCAATAATAACAATCGTAACATAAACCAAACCTAGTAACCTAACCTAATCAAACCTAAATGAGGTAATTTTATATATTTCAAAAATGTTAACCTAAACAAACTAAACCAAACATTATAACCTAATCTTTCCAATTAATATCCATCTCCATCTCCTGTCATGTAATAAGATGAAGATAAATAAATAAAAAATAAATATTAAACCTATTTCTACTGTCTATGATTCACGTAAAGCATTTCGTATTATCTATAAATAAAATTGTCCTCATGTAAATCTTATATATAATTTACACTTCATTAACAGATATCGCCTATCAAATGTCAAAATGCCTGGAGAAATTTTCGAAACTTTAAAGTGTAATATTTTACTTAATACTTACTTGTATCAAATCTGTTTTATTTTGAAATTAGGATACTCAATACCGAAGATACTTAGTTTCAGAAGGATCCCTTATAAAATCCACAATCTTGGATTTAGTCAAGGTTAGTATCTATATAGCTTTATCTAGGAAAACCTCATAGTTGATGAGATCTCATAATTATTGAATGGTGAATGGTCACCCACCGCATTCCCAGGACCGTTTTATGAGCGAAAGCTCCCATATAGGTCCTACCCATACATCGCCAGGTTGACAATTTTTTTCTCTAAAGGCCATCTCCATGCCGCGTCGTATAAAGGGCGACCCGGCAAGGAGAGGCCTGCAAAAGTCTACTCACTGTTCCTCTCCCTACAGCTTAAACTTTTTATTAGAAAATTAAAAACATACAATGAAACTATAAAAATAATATAAGATAAAATTTAAGCGTAAGGTGGTAATAAATAAAGAATGAAAAAATAAAAATAAAGTAAAATTTGCATCAGATAACAAAATCAAAATAAAGAAAACAAAAACAAAAAACATATAAACATGTTAGAAAATAATGAGATCTCATCATTTGAAAATCGTATATTGATATAATATTATAACTTATAATAAATTGTGTTTTTCTCTGCATTACGATGCTGGCCATATAATAAAATAGCTTTACTTACCGCACTGTCACCGTCACTGGCTCTCAATTCCTTTTGCTTGACCTCTTCATTTGGAAGAATCGAACACTTCCTTAGGACTGCACTACTTTTGTCACTTCTCAGAAACCACACACAAATGTTTTTGTAATTGACCACGGCGGGACGGGACGACTTTCAACTCGACAATGGAAGTTGTGAAATGAAAATGTACCTCGAATAAAAGGTCTCAGAAAGCACAGTATTTTTTTCTATGATACTCAATAAATGTGGAAGACTGTTGCCAATATGCACACAACGTGGTGAAAAACACTTATTTTATATATTACACCACGTATTTTCATGGCAATAAAATATTACATATATTACTGTACAATTAAGCAAAAATACTAAATCTTCAGAGTAATGTCTATTTATTCCACTTCAAACAAAGACATTAACCCATTTTTGAACGCTTTATTTGAAAAAAAGATTTACCGATCATTATAAAAATATATATATTAGTAATTTAAGATGGGTCTCATCATTAAATGCCCCTCATCTCATTTTTAAGTTTCTAATGTATGAGAAATTAACAAAATATATTTAAATTTGCAATTTTTATACATCTTTTTACTGCAAACAGTCCTTTTATATAATTTTTTTTTATTTTCTTTACTAATTTTTTTATTTAGTTATTGTTAGTTTTTATTTCTTTATGAACTTGTTATTGTTCCTTCTTTGTTAATTAAGTATCCTTGTATATTATGTTAGCAATTATCTCACTTAAAAAAATGTCCTTGTACTCCTGTTTTCCATTCACAAGTATTTAATTTTAATGGGGCAGTAACAGCAACAAAAATGTAATTTAATATTGTTATACCTACATGTATACATTTATTGTAAGTATTATAATTTTGTTTCTTTAAATAAAAAATTAATAAAGAAATGCTTTAAACAAAAATTTTAGATCACGATTCCACCCCCAATCCGAAAATTTGTACCAGAGTACACAGAAAACAAATATGATGAAACAGTGACCAAATAAATACTCGTCATACCACGATGATAACATATTTAATTACTTTTCATTACCATGATTAGTATATATACATTTTATTTATAGTATACCCATAAACGTCAAACTTGTTTCAATAGGTAAAATCAATGTGTTCGGAAAGCAACGACAATTATGCGTTACAAAATTGCATTATTTCACCTGCCGACAGCCTAACGATAGAAGTTTTAAAAAATCAAAAATAAATTCAAAAAAATTCATCCCTTCCTTTTTAGTGAACTATAATTTACGAGCACGTAACACACGCCCACACGATATTTTACACAACCAAGACGACGCCGACGCTAATTGTAACTAAATATTTTAAACCGTTTTACACAATTATTTTAAAAACTATCGGTATCAAACCTAAACATGGGATAAAGCTAAGCGTCTGGGCTGTCAATACATTAAGAATTACTTCTTATTTTGGCAACTCTCCAATGGAGATCGTTCCGCACCGTAAGTAAGGATACCGATCGCACCACCCGCGACTAAACGCAGTGCATGACTGGTTTCTGGAGCTGTGTATCTGGAAGACCGCTGGTTTTAATATAAATGTGACAATAATTTCTTAAGGTAACATTTTCAAATAGAAAAATAAAATGTCGTAATGTATAAAAACACCAACCTTTCAATTAATACAAAGAGCATAATGCTTAGAATTATGTCGAATACAACAAAATCAAAATCTTTGCATGTTATGAAATACTATTTTTAGTAATTTGTATACTTATAAAATAAGTTATAAATTAAATTTATAAAGACTATGTTGTTAACAGTAGTTTTATACGGTAACTAAATAACTAACCATCATGCGGTTTCCTGTAGGGGTTAACACAGAGGATAGAACGCCACTTTATTCTATCTTGGCACGCCACTTTTGCTTCAGCTATATATTCTCATACATGCTCTACGGTTGTTGAGGCTTTCAATAGGGCTATTATTCAATATTTGTAATATTTGATCATGCCAGGTCTTTCGCGGACACCCACTAGTTCTGCTACCTTCAACACTCGCCCTACATATTTTCTTTACAATACTTCCCGGTAGGTATGTGAAATTTATTTTATATGCTTTAAAACTCATTTGTTTTAATCGTCTACTAAAGATACTTTCTTCGTATTCGAGTTGATCCTGTATATTCAATGGGAATGCGTACATTTCCGTGAAATCTTCATCCGAGATGTGTAATCTTAGCATACAAAGAAGCTCAAACGTCGTTACGGGAAAATACGTTGTAGTAACGTACACGAGGGGAGACAGCGTGAGAGACCTTTTCCCTGAAAAAAACCTGGAATCCGAATCCATTTGTTAAAAATAAACTAAACAACATAAATCACGACAATCTCACAATTACGAATTCAAACAGGAATTTTGGCTCTTACACTGAGGAGAAGGAAAACCTCGTGTAATTTATGTTTGTAAGGCGACTCTTAGCGAAATAAAACCAATACAAAATTCATGGAGATTTGTTAACGAAAAAAACAGTTTACAGGAAAATTGTACGTGTATACTATTATATTTGGTGAATTAAATGTTTTCAAAACATAGCTATTATACCGGATAATATCCTGTATAATAGCGTATTATATTATAATGGATCCAGTTCAGCATACTTTACGCGTATGTATCTTAATGTCTTATTATATGAAATTTGACGTATTCGCTGTAAAAAATTTTCAATTGTTCGCAAAAAATATTTTCAGCAAGAAATTCTGGCGATTTCTCACTTAGGGCTAGGCCTGTTCTAAAGAAACCGTCTCACATTTGGATGTATTTTCTATTTTTTAAGGTAAAATACTTTAAACGGTATAAAGTAACAATATAAAAACATAAGTAACAAAAACATCAAAAGAATAAACTAAATGTTTGTGATTTTTTTTGACTTATATTAATTTTTTCAATATTTCTAACTTGTTTTGTAAAATATTGTAAAACATTAAAATATTGCAATTAAAATCAAATATGAAAATTCATTCGCTTTTTTTGCAAAGGAAATAAAATGATTAAAATCTTACAAAATATATACTTCAATCTTCTGCTAGGTTTTAATAATTTTATTTGACTTATACACAATGTCCTGTATCTCGACGTTAAGCTTAAATCGGGTGATATATATAGGCCAAGTCATAATAGTTATCAGAAAAATATTTTAAAAAATAAAAAAAAACAGTCAGTTAAAACTGGGCAAAGTGTTGATTTTGAATACTTGGTTTGGTCAAAAAGTGACATTTTCTTCCAAGCTGGAGCAGTTGGTTTTGAATTTTGGACAAAAGTTTACAGAAGCATTATTCAGAATTACCAAATAATAAAAAAAAAGATAAATAAAGACTTGTAGCAACAGGAGTGAAGAAACCGTCACAGGATGTAGATTTTTTTGATTTTTTTTAAATGCTTATAATTTTTAAAACACATGACTTAGATTTCTTAAATATTTTACTTATAACTATTACGACTTGGCTTGTCACCCGATTTCGGCTTGACGTCGAGATACGGGACACCCTGTATAAAACAGAATGGATTTTTATATTTGCTACAAGATTTATTTGTGACAGTTCAACGTTTAACAAAAAATATATCAGAAATATTGAAAAAATAACACCATTTTTGATGTTGCTTATCTTCATATCTAGAGTCACGATATTGTATTTGCTTTCCACTTCATATTAATATATTTTCTTGTTTATATTTCATGAGCATTCACTTTGTATTGTTAAAACTTTTCATTCATTTAATGTACACTATACCTTATTCTTTGTAAAAATCCAAGGGCGTTAAAAAATAAATAAATAACTAACTATTGATGTAAGGACTTTGTTATTTGATCATTTCAAACTGATAATGAAAGCAGAAATCTACCTGTAAGGTATTATAGACTAGATCTGTTACACTCTGCATATGAAAGAAAATCAAACGTTGAGTCAACATATTTTGTAAAAAAATATATAAAAATAAAAAAAACATACATTTAAATTATTCTGTCTTTCTCATACACGTCTTTCAATCAAAGTTTGTTTGTTTGCTTTGTATATAATTTGCGCATTGATGCCACTTACCAATATTCAAAATAAAAAATAACAATCGCATTGGCCATCTAGATGAGATTCGTGCAACGGAGTCGTCCTCCTTCTTTTGATCCACAATATCCACACTTCCTTAAGTACTCGTACTATTTTATAATGTAACAATTTCTGGTTTAGCTTGAATGCCTGTCTCTTGATCGATATACATTACATAAAAACAATTTTCAGCCGAAAATTTCTCCATATTAGTTTCATGAGGACTGTTAATATCAGAGCAGTTGCTTTCAGGGTTAGTGTATATTATAGATATCTCACAGAGACGAAACTGTATTAATTATGGGAAAGTAGGTATAGAAGTCATTTGGGTGTAACAGGACTTATGACCTGTCTTTTGGTTGGCTTAAGTGATCACTTTACACAATTGTAACATTCGCCATTTCCACCCATGATAGAATATACCATGCTTATTCATTTTTTGGAAGTTGTATATATGTTCAAATTGCGTGAAGCTTTCATATATGAGTTGTAAGCGCCTTTTCCATGCGGCCTGTACAAAGCCATTTTCATTCCCCTAAATCCCCACAGATGTCGCTAATGAGAAAATCTACAATTGATTTAACGGAATTTTGGAAGCAATATACTTTTATTATGTGTAATGAAATTCATCCGAATACTTGCATTACATTCGTCTCTGTGAGATATCTATAATATACACTAATTGATTAATAATGTCTCTGTGACATAAATCCAGCACTGTTCTGAAAGATTTGAACAAACTCAAAATATTCTGCTTTCAGGGTTGTCTACACGATTTGCGTCCATATCTTCTAGATCCAAAAGTGGATTCTTCATCTGGATCAGGTTCTTCTAGCCACGCAGATATTTGACGTGTTCACCGGTCATACATCTCAATTTTTTACGCTGTAAATAATTAATAAATAATAAACAATATAACCAATAACAATAAAATTACTTTCAGCATGTCTTAATATAATTAAACAAGAAATGAACATTTACATAACAAGAAAAAATACTTACGCGGATAGGCGCGCGATGAGCAAAATACTGCAATTTACAGAGCAGATGCAGCGATACTGAGCGGCCTGCGAGTAGGTCGCGGGGATAGGGGACGAATACTTAGGAAGGTACTGAGAAGATCGCCGCGATACATTGTTACTAACATAGAAAATAATCGCGATAATCTTTTGTGTGAGAGAAATGCTCATAGCGCGCCTTTTCACGGGTTAATGGATAATAAGTATGTTCCAATAATAATTACTTGTTACTGAAACTAAAATGACATGATTATTTATAGAGCTTCAAAGCGTCTGGCGGAAGAAATTAAGCATATTAAAAAATTACAAACCTACATCATTATCATCACCATCATCAGATGTTTTTTATTTACTGTTGGATGAATACCTCCCCATGTGTCTAGCAAATTTCTATCATCATAATTATCCATTGCCATGTATTTCAACAGTTAAATGATATCATCCGTCCAGCGGATTTAGAGGTGGCCTGTCGTCCTCTTAATTCCCTGCAAGCGTCTATAGATGACTACAGTGTTCCATCTTTATGATCTACTTTACGTCTATTCTTTTACCCACATGTTTCTCTTCCTATTTCTTCATATGATATACGTCTTAATATTCCAATATCTTTTCTTATTTCTCTCTCTTTCTTATACTATTCTTATACAGATTTTAGAACTCTCACTACAATTACTATGTAAAAAGTACATTATTTATATGAAGTGAAATCCCATTCGCAAGTATCTTCGGCCTGCTCTAGTAACATGCAGTTTGTCACAGGATCGTGGCTGTGTTTTATTTATTCACCAAAGTCACTGGACACGAATGAAATCGGAGCACCGTTATTTAATTCACACCAATTTCGTAATTCGCACTTATTATTACTCCTAAATAACTTATCTCCGATATGCTGATTCACGTCGCTTAAATCGCTCAGGTTTTGCAATAACGTGGGTACTTACCTTACTATGACTCATTCGACTCTATGGTCAATTCGCCTTTCTATGGTCACGTCTCGCTTGTCAAAACCACTCTATTTAGCACAATACCGTCGCGTGTTTACAGTGACCCGATGCTCTGGAATATTCCGGAATCTAGTAGATTATCCCTGACTTTTGTAGTAATTTATAATTTACCGTAAAAGGTGTAGAGTGCTGCAAAATTCTCAATTACGTAAATTTCCTTCCTCTTTTACCATCTCGTGATTTATTTAAAATATCAATGCAATGCGATCGTTTACAAGATAAGTACATTTCATGCACAGTGAATAAACGTGTACGGTCTAAGTGGTGAAAAAGTGACCAAAATAAAATTGGCAACAATAATTTGCAGCGCAACGTGAATATCGCAATCTTTCCTAGGTAGGAGTTATCCCAGGTAGGTTTTTACGTGTTACTGATAAATTATTTTCTGACCAATGTAATTTGATATAACGATATTATATTTAGATCAGTTATTACGTGTATAAAAAAATGACGATTTTTTTTAATTAACCAACTTTGTCAATCAGCTGTGCCTTGCTTCCATATTGATTGCACGTCTTGAATGATTGTAGGTACTTGTCGAATGTTTTTTTTTTGTTTTCTATTCATATTCCATGCCATACACCACGCGTAAAATTATACAAAAATAGCGCATTTATACGAAATATTGAGTTACTAGCTGTAAACGAAGGCTCGATTCGAACGGTATAGATTTGCATCGAAAATATATCAGGGGAAGGAGAAAGGGTAAGGAATAGGGGGGATATGTCACCAATGTTAAACGCTCTAAAGAGTCCTAAAGAATAATTTTGCAAATTTTGAGTACGATTGATTGAACGGTACAGATTTGCATCTAAAATATATCAGAGGGCGGGTAAAAGGAAAAAGGGGAGGGAAGAAATGTCGCTTTTCTTACCCGCCGGGTCCTAACGAAAAAGTTTCCAAATTTTGTATCCGATCGGTCAAATGGTACAGATCTGCATCAAAAATGTATCAGGATAGGGGAAGGGTTAAAAGAATAAGGGAAAATTTCGCACATAATACCCGCCGAGACCTTAAGAATAAGTTTACAAATTTTGAGTTCGATCTGGCAAACGGCACGGATTTGCATCGAAAAAATATTAGGGGAGGGGAAGGGTTAAAATAACAGGGGGGAAATGTCGCATGTTTTACCCGCCGAGTCCTTAAGCATAAGTTTGCAAATTTTGAGTCCGATCGGTCAAACGGTACAGATTTGTATCGAAAATATATCAGCGGTGGGGAAGGGTAAAATAATAGGGGGGAAATGTCGCATATGTTACCCGCCGAGTCCTTTAAATTAAGTTTCCAAATTTTGAGTTAGATCGGTCAAACGGTACAGATTTGCATAGAAAATATGTCTGGGGGAGTGGAAGGGGTAAGCGAATAGGGGGGAAATGTTGTCTTAGTTACCCGCCGAGTCCTTAAAAATTAGTTTCCAAATTTTGAGTCCGATCGGTCAAACGTTACAGATTTGCATCGAAAATATGTCAGGGGGAGGGGAAGGGGTAAGAGAATAGGAGAAAAATGTTTCCTATGTTACCTGCCGAGTTCTAAAGATAAGATTCCAAATTTTGAGTCCGATCGGTCCAACGGTTCAGATTCGCATTGAAAATAGGTCAGGGGGAGGGGAAGGGGTAAGAGAATAGGGGAAAATGTTGCCTATATTACCTGCCGAGTCCTAAAGAATAAGTACGCAAAACTTGAATCGAACCGGACAAACGGTGCGGATTTGTATAGAGAACAGACAGACAGACAGACAGACAGACATTGAGTTTTATAGGTAAAGATAGAGGAACTTTTCCCTAAAAGCTATTTTTACACAATTATTTAAGTTACGTAATCATTATGATAAATGAGATTGAATTGAGCCACACGAATACAAAATGTTGGAATATGTAGACCCGATCTGGCATCATCTGATAATCACTTGATTAGATCATCGAAGCATTATTTAAATTTATTTTTATTTTATTTAGATAGAAAAAGAAGCCGCTCATCTCACTAGAAAAAACCTTTGCTGAGATGAGCAGCTAACAATATAGTGAGAATAAAATAATGTGAATATAAAACAAAATACTACATAACTACAAAATTAATCAATTAATTGAGGATACAAATATAAAATATGGATAATAAAAACAGTAGATATTATATAATACAAAGCAATAGTGAATAGAACAATCTTTAATAGCGTTAGTGAAATGAAAACAAGGTCAAGAAAATAAAGTCAAAGACTACGAGTTTTTATAAACGGGAATCAAAAATTGCTGGAACAATGGAGGAAGGTCGCATCTTTCGAAAAATTTTGTTTGTGTTTGTTGTTAAATAATTTCCATTAAATTAAAAAAAAAAACGATTTTTTTCGAGTGCATAATAATTATTTTCTTTGTGATATTTGAAACCATAGACATTTTTTAAAAAACACAATTTTGATACCAAAACAGACGTAATATTAATTTTCACAGATTTTAGAGGAGTCCCTGAGATATGCTAATAAATTAACGTAAGTAGTAATGGTCCGTATGATAGCAGAATGGTCCGAAACACGGGATGTCCAGAGCCCGCTAATTCTCACGCAACGCTATCACTAATGTCAACCCTAAATGGATGCTAGGCATGTTTTTGGCTACATAGTTTTCGTGTATTTCGAAATTTTATCTTAGTTTTGTCTTATGTCCTACCAGGTATTTGGGTACGACGCATGAATGTTCAGGATCAAGGGAATAAGTGTATTATCTTTCGTTATAATAGTATATTTTGTTCGTTTATAATTTACTTGTTATGTTTCAGAGAAGAGTGAATTTTGGTTTGAACAACATTTAAAAAACGCGGTGTTTATATCGTATGATTATTTTCAACGCTTCCTAAGCTATCTGTTTTAAGTGTTTTTTTTAATTATTTATATTTGTCTAATGTTCATTTCTTTTTGGTATAAAAGCATGATGACTCTTCATTGTATAATTAGCAACGACTCTGTATGAGTTTTCATCACTTATATATTGAAAATATCAAAATATCTTCTGGTCCAGTGGTCCTGTATACATTGTATCCTGACGAAGGGACCATTGTCTCTGAAACATGTTTATATTTTTCATATAGAAGTGGTGAAAACGGAGTATATTTTTTTAATTATTAATATTGTCACCACAAAACACCACGTTGCTTATTTGAAGTTTCAAAAATTAAATATTACATTTTTTTAAGTTAGTAAGAAAAGTACTTTCACTTCACAAAATAATAAAATTTGGATTTTAATTAAAATGTTTGAAAACGAAATAAAATGAATGAGATTATATTAGGTCCTTACATATGAAATTGGCGTTTAGTAGGGAGGAACATAAAGCCGATTTTTTTTTATTATAATTTATTTATTTAATCAAAGTATGTACCATTGCTATCTATGCACTTTTGCCATCTCATAGGTAGTTCATCGATCCCTTTACTAAAAAAACCATTCGGACGGGAATCAATAAAAACTTTGAAGGCGGTTTGGACTGCCCCATCGGAGTTGAATTTTTTCATTTGCAAGGAGTTTTCCAAATTTCGAAAAAAATGGTAATCGGTTGGGGCAAGGTCCGGAGAGTACGGTGGATGTCTTAGACATTCCAATTGAAGCTCCTCTAATTTGGTAGCCGTCTGTTGTGCAGTGTGTGGTCTAGCGTTATCATGAAGCAGCAGTGGCCTAGAGCGATTAACCAGCCTCGGTTGTTAGCAGCTAGCTTTTCCATCATGGTTTGCAGTTGCTGACAATAGACATCTGCCGTAATCGTCTGGCCAGATTTAAGAAAGCTGTAGTGAACGACACCAGCACTAGTCCACCAAACGCTCACAAGTAACTTTTTTGGAGTCAATTTTCGCTTGGGGCATGGTTTGGCTGGTTCGGCAGGGTTCAGCCATTGCGATGAGCGCTTCCGATTATCGTACAGGATCCACTTTTCATCACAGGTAATGATTCGATTTAAAATCCCTTCATTATTGTGCCGGTTGAGTAATGCAACGCAGCAGTCAACGCGCGTTTGTTGATTTGCTTCACTCAATTCGTGAGGTACCCACCTTTCAAGCTTTTTCACCTTACCAATTTGCTTCAAGTGGATTAAAACAGTTTTATCACTAACACCGCAGCCTGCAGCTAACTCGGATGTGGTTTGCGATGGATCCGCTTCCACAATAGCCTTCAATTCTTCATTATCAACTTTGGTCTCCGGCCGTCCACGGGGCTTGTTCTGCAGGTCGAAATTTCCAGAACGAAAACGTTGGAACCAAAAACGCACTGTGTTTTCTTTTGCGGCACCGTCGCCATACACATCATTCATCCTTCGAGCCGTTTCTGCAGCACTGGTGCCACGGTGGAACTCGTACTCGTAAATAAAGCGATATTTCAAGTTTTTCATTTTGTAAACTGAGTGACGCAAAGAAAAAAACAATTGAGGAAAAAACAAATGAATTATAATTTTCAAAACACAAATACATGAGTAAATAGCTGTATAAATTTGGATTTGGAATTCCTAACCAAAGAGAAGATATTTGAGATCAAATTTGCCAGTACGGCAAAACGCCAATTTCATATGTAAGGACCTAATATGTCGAGTCAGAAATCTGTTAAAAACTGACATCGAAACGATGGTGGGAAACTAATCAAATACTTTAAACTGATCAAAGTTTTATTATATACAATAATTAACTTAAATCACTGGACACATCAATCTATTCTGTAATTTGTTCTCAATCTCGCACTAGTAACTCGAGATTTTTTTTTCTAAATACAAACAACTTTAATTACATTTTATTTTATTCTGTCTGATAAAACTATTATCAATACATTTTTTTCGCTGTACCTCTCCAAAACGGAACTAACTCTTGTGATAGAAGAGAGAAATACACTTTTACATGATAAATTATTTTATATACATGTGTTGTAAATATATTTAATATTCATTTAACTTATTTTTTTATTTTTTTGATCTCTATTTTCTTACTTTCTCTAGGGAGGCTATTTAAATTCTTTATTCCGAAATATATATAATTTTGTTGATATTATTTGGTGTTATATTTTGGCATTTTGAAATTCTATAAAGATCTTAAGGATGTATTTGTTTCGAATTTTGTATAAATATCTTTTTACTTATTTGTGTGATTTTTGTAAATATTTTTTTATTTCGGTACTGGAACTTTCGAAAGGCATCTTGTATCTAGAAATTCTGATTCACGTCATTTGTATCATTATAATCACTTTTTGAATGTGATGTCAGAGTTAGTTAACCACTAGAACACATCATCTGAGATGTCATTTAAGGGTTTTTCATAATGTTGGACCATACCATTTTGAAACAGCAGAAGTCATTTTTAAATATCGTTTCTGATATAACACTTTTAAATATCTGTTCTGCCTTCACATTTTTTCCTGATTTGTTCATATTAAACTACAGAATTCACCTTTTAAGATTTATTAAATTTTTTTATAAACTTTAAACATCAGCAATATTAAATTAGAACAGAGAAAAACAAGATAAATTCCAACCCCTACATAATTAAAAATTTAAGCTTTTATAGTTTAATTATAAGATTTTACATTTATTTGACAATTTTAATAGCTGGCGGTAAACCAATACCACGTTTTATAATTTCGACCAATGTTAGGCGACTACTTAAGCCGTCCTAGTGAAATTTCACGGTTGAAGGTTAAACCTGGATTACGTTTCAACCTTAATTAAAGCATTGTTAGCAAACACAAATAAAATACTTTGTAAGTAAGTAATCGATAAGTCTAGACATAAAGCAATATACCTATTTTTTGTACAAATTGAACAATACTAAATAATTAGTTTTACGATTTAGAGAAGTTTCACAGTTATATTAAATCACAAGTATTTTGTACATAACTTTTGTATATTCGATTTCATTCATTGGTTGAGGATTCAAACTTTCCAGATAACTATCCAACTAATATTCAAAGGACGAATGACCAACTGTATTAATTTTTATAATGCATCTTCGTAGTTAGACAAACGTGATATAATAAAATTAAAATATGTTATTTTAATTCAAACTAAATTGAACTTTGTAATGCACTTGCAATGCAATTTAATACGACTATCATCATGAGGTGTAACTAACCTAAATACAGAAATTACGAAAATATTAAGAACAGTGGGGTGAATTTTTCTTGTGGTCTTTAAGAGGAAGATGCTGAGCAGCGGAGACTTTTGAAAGAATGTGATGTTGTTTTTGAGTTATTTTCAGAATTCAAATTCTTTTGAATTTCGACGGTTTCAAAACTGTTCGTTATCAAACCATTATGAGGAACCGAGTGTAGTAGTTTTTTTAGTCTGCGATTATCAAAAGAATACTTGGTATTAATTATATGGCTGGTGAATTTTGAGAAATTAACTCAAGATGTGTGCAATACAAACTTCAATTTAGTTAAAATTAAAATAATCATGTCGCACCACAAAGTAACTGCCATATCAATTAATAATATTAAAATATATTTCTTAAAATTATAAAACTGACAGTGTAATGTGAAAACCGTATAATTTCACTTGCAATCACTACGGCTTTTATATATGATAAAGGGCAACATAATATCCCTCCAGTATGGCTGGATGAAAGAATTGAGATAAATATTATTCAATAAATAATGCGATAAAATAATATAAAATTACTATTGACCTCATTCCGATTTGATTGGCGCAACTGTTGCTAATATGCCTCTTAGACCCGGTAGCCTGTTTCCGTCACAAATAACTAATAATTCATCAATATTTCAATTGCATTGAATTCAATATTTAAATTTAATTGCTCAAAGCTGTTCATCCGACGTGTGCATACCAGTTAAAGGTTAATTTATCTTTCTTAAGAAGTATATCACGTGTATTACTCTAACCCACTTACATCCTCGTGAAGCAAAATCCTTTTCGCTTCACAGGTATTCGTATTATATATCAGGACATAAACATGTAAGTAATTAATATCTCAACAAGATTAGTTAACTAATAAACTTGAACTAAATAATCGTTTCAAACGATTTGTTAGTAAACTAACAGAGAGAAAGCGGGCTATTAACCCAAGCGCAGATACCAGATCTTCTAATTAATTATTGAATTTTCATCTTCTGGCGTACACCCTTGCTTGCAAATCCCGCGTCGGCGTCGGGTGTGAGATGAACCAGGTGCTGTTGTTGATATCAAAGCCTCGGGGTAGCCGAAGGTTGTGTTGCTGTTAGGGAAACACTTCAAATGTTTGTATCCATCCCGAAACATGATGGTTTACATGTTGTTTGTACTGGATTTACTTAGGATACTAAAAGATATACAACGGGGTAGAAATAAAAATGAAACAACGTAAAATATTAAATTTAACGTAACTTACACCATCTAAACTTTGTATATTTTTAGGGGTTAGAGAATATTAAAATGTGTTTTTAATTTGGAAGGAAAATATTTGATGTTTGTGATCTTTTAGTTCAAATACATTTTTTCCAGCTAATAATCAACATAATGAATCTAATTAAGGTAAATTATAGAAGTCTCACAGAGACGAAGCTGTTTATATGAGAAACGTGTTCTTTTTAAAAAAGTAAAGATCCGATTTGGAACATATATAGAACGTTCAAATATTTGATAATGTGTGGATATTCTTACGATTGAATAGGGTAATTTCACATTTTACAGATATCTTTGAAAATATATGAAATAGTTTTAGAAAATTAAATTATATTTCGTAACTCAGGATGGATGGTGTGGGATAATGATTTTATTCATAATTTTTGTAATAAAAATCTTTAAAAATTCGCATCCATCAAAACGCGATGTTATTGGTCGTGACGTTGTTTGGCAAGAATTAAAGACAAAAACATACGTGATCTGTGGTGTTCGTTACTGTAATTTGTTTCATTTCTATGGTAACCGTTCGGTAATCCAGTAACTGCGTTCTCAGAAAATACCTTCATATAAAAATATTGTTATAATTAATCTAAATAAATTGACCACTTTTGGAGTAAACATATTTTGGCCAGTTAATATTTTTAAAAATGTTGCAATCTGATGGTGACAAAATGCGGAAAATTTAAACTATTTTAATTATAATAATGATTACTTACAAATTGTGGATATTACTTTTAGTGAAAAAAAGGACAGACCTCAGAAAAGCAAGACGGCAATTATTTTCCTACCAA
>JADDOH010009606.1:0-19130 GCA_016648135.1 Agrypnia vestita | reverse complement strand
TCTATTATGGCAGACTTCAATAATGACAAATTTCATGACTATCTATCTAATAGATTCACAAATGCTGGGGAGAATCGAAGTGCAACGAGAGCTCATAACATCGGAGAAATATTTAAAAGTTTTTTTGTTCGAAGTACATAATTATACCTCACCTTCATTAAACCAAATTATTTAACTTACAGGTATTTTTAGTTCCTTAGAGATTCTCCGCCATCCGAGCTGATGGTCACGCAGTTGAATTGCTTTGGTCCCACAAACAATTGTGGTTATGTATCAAATTGACAAAATTTTCAATATCCATCGTACGAAATCGCAAAAATTTTCTAACAAATCCAGATCGTGTCAGACGTTGTAACTATACGTGCGTACACGCACTACTAAATCGTGTACAGTGTGCGATGTTCAATACTACTTCGAAGGTCAGGAATGTACTTGCGTATTCGTACGTACTACACAATTTCGTACGAAAACGCATCCAGTGTGCGGCCGGCGTTATTCTTATATATTTATTATCTATCCCAGAGGCAATCCTTTTATCATGTCTAACTCTGTCAAACGCTTTAATTAAGGAAGTCAGTGAAGCATGCATGCACATTTGTATTTACATTTCTACACCTCTGGATTAGTACTTAAATACCAAATATCGTTTCACGAGTACCTAGCCCCTTCGAAAGCTAAAATGTGTAACATTTATCTTTTCATCCAATGCGATATATGCATCCCTGTATTATTCACAAAAAATATATTTAATACATGGTTCATCAAACCGATTGTGCGGTGGTCACTGCATGTTATCGCTTTTGCTTTCTTTGAGAGGTTTACAAAAGTAGATCGGAACCAATTTAGTGGGATTCTTCCTGTATCATACACCGAGTTAAAATGTTTCGTAACTAATGTGATGCCTTTTTCTCCTATAAGTTTAAACTTCAGTCTGTATTCCATCTAATACAGCCCGCTACTTTCCCGAGTTGAGAGATACTTGCGTGTTCTATCTCATTTTTGTGGTTGGTGAGCCTGTTGTAATGTTTCGTATATACAGGTATTCTGCGCTTCTATTATAATTGAAATGTGCTGAGATGTATTATTTCCATACTTTTAGTTTTTCCTTTATATTAATCAAAAACTTTCCATTTGGATTCTCTATATGTCGGTTTAACGACTAATTTCAGTCAATTCTTTGATTTACTTAGCACCCGTAATGTCGATCGTGTTTATCATTGTGGCATTATCAGTATCATTATCATCACAGCACACTATTGAATATGTCCATCATCTTATACTTACAAATTTTACTTCAAATTTCCGTTTGGATTCTTTTGTACTCTTCCGTATTTCAATTTTTATATTTTTATTTCCATGAGGCCTAGTAATTCGTTTTTCATCCATTTCTGCGGCATCTTTTCTTTAAATTTTTCCTTCGAAATCTTTGTGATGATTTTCATTGTAGATGCATTTAATATTTTCCTTATTGTAGCATAGTTGAATCCGAATATGATTTGTTTTGTCTATATATATATATTATCATGCAATCTAATACTCATTTAAAAATGTAGTCACTGTTGTTTTAATTATCCATTATCCGGCTACACCGGATGTTCGTCCAGATATGAGGATAAGCTAGTTACCGGATATTGGCTTCCGTTGTATCCGTAGTTCAAAGTCACAGCAAGTGTATTGATATTTATAATGCTTATACGAGATGAAAGCGATGAAAATATTCAGCTAAGAGTGAGATAAATCTTGAATATTGGACATCGTTCAAAGAAAAACTTTTATAAGGCAACAGTGAGGTGAGAATTTTATTATCGTATTTTCTTCGATATTTGCTGCGTGTAATTAGTGATGAGCTTTACCGTTATTGTGTTTATAAATGGTTTTTGATTGTAACTTGATTGATTCCTGCGATATAAATGTTGGAGGTTTTTTAGTGTAGGTACCAATGATTGATTGTTTGAAAAAAAATAAAATTTAAAACTATGCAACTGCCCTATATACCTGCACAGTGTTTAAAAACAGCATGTTTTACGTGTCGTCATTTCAGTTGAATCTAATTTTAGTGAAGATGTTGAAGGGATAGTTCTCTACGATTCTTGAGACATCAAAAAATTTAACTTTTTTTTTGCACATACGATATTATTTTTAGTATCATTGTTTACGGCATACAGTGGTTAATATTTTACATTAAAAATTATTTTTTAAATTTCAAAATGGCGGAGTCGTACGCTGTCCCGATGAGGTCCTTCTCCGTGATACGCGCAGCTCTTGGAAATTTTCATAAAATGAAAAAATTAATTATTTTATTGGTATACAAAGTAGCGTATAGGAAAAAAAAAATCTGTTCAAATAGTCGCAGTTAGAAAATAATTTTCATTATTTTCCTTAAAAAAATCGCGTATCTTATAAAAAAATCGTACGCTAGTATCATATATAATACATTAACATAATGTTATTAGTGAGATGTGTGCAAAATTTGAACAAAGTCGGCCTGATTGAGTTTTTGAGATATCGTTTCCAAGACAAAGAATAATGTAATTCGTTTGAACTTCATCTACCACGCTAGCATCAAATTCCTTTAACTCAACCAATTTTTGGAATTTTTGAAAGAGTGACAAATTATTTTTAAAACTTCGTGCCTTAAGATAAATATTAAAAATGATTTTTTCAAAAAATCAAGATGTTTGTAACCCCTTAATGAACATAATTAAAAATGCTAATGTAAATATTCGTCTCGATTTTTTACTTTATTGAGGCACACAGTTTTTCTCATTACTTTTTATGAATAAATAAACATAACATGTTACTTGGGAAAAATTCTTAGTATCTCTAGGTAAACAATTCATGAAATAAGTAACTATTTAATTTAATTTAAAATAACGGTAAATAGAAATATATTTCCAGGTAATTCTGTAATGGAAATCAGCCAAATTCAGCGAAAACCGTTAATGTATCTGCTAATATTCACTCTCTCGATCTAAAATTCCATTCGACTGATGGAAATCTTCCATCGGATTCTGTAAAAATGCTGAGTCATTAGAAAACAAAACTCTGGCCAGCTTATTGGCTCAAATAATAACAAAACGTCGCGTCATAACAAATCTAATATACATATCTAGCGAGTCATTGACCACGGCACTTTTACTTATCGGAACATAATTATATATTTTAAGTATAAGTATAATATTCACTCTGATTTCCAACGTTGAGAAAAAAACGATTTTTAGTGTGTGGTTAAGTTTCTAAAATTATTGTTGTTTTCATCGTAATTTAATTGATTCTTGAGTACAATATTTTTAACTTTATAATAATAATTTAAACTTTAGGTGCACACTTTTCTGAGTTTAACTAAAAACAATGTAAACTCGCATTCTTTTCAAAACAATAAATACAATAAACAATAAATATAATAAATACAAAACAATAAACAAAAATTTCAAATAAATAAATAAAGCTTTTTTTGTTTCGGTTTAATTTTGTACACATCGTCCATTGAGCTTTCCTCGCATCAGTATCGTGATCGTATATAATTTATATTCTTCTCGTTTATCTCGGACTTAATATAGGATGTCTTCATGCTTACTAATTGTACCAAAATACATCATTGGCAAATGTAAAAAATTATCACACGGATACTTTTTACGACACAATGGTTTTATAGGAACTGAATTTCTTCCCCGGTCACAACCGCCTCCAGTTCAGACGAAACAACATGTAATGGGAAAACAGTCAATAATATTATTTACTCCTATCTATACAGTTTATATATATATGTTATACTTATAATGCTATGTCACTAGAACAATCTGTCTCGAGACAGGGAAAGTTTACAAAAAAAAAATATATGCAATTCCAAGCAGGTATACATTATAAAATTAATAAAGAATGTTACGGCGATCAAAGTGAACAAAATTCACAATTTTTTCTCATATTTGTCTTGCGTTTTTTATCATATTTTGTTTGTAAAGGTATATTTAAATTCATTTATCAAGTTCTTTCTAAAATGACACAAACTAAATTTTTAACTAAACTTTTTTAATCAGTTACTAAACCTACGGTGTTTTGAAAATGAATAAAATTGCTCCTCTTTGTAGGCCTCATTTGACTGTACGGACTCGTACGATGATTCAATAATATTACAAAGTAAACGTCAGTTTGTTTACTTTCAATTTTCATTTTCAAAAAATTAAAAGAACATATATTATTATTTTAAAATGAAAACAAAAAATTCCATGTCTAATGTCATAACCCAAGTCCATGTCTAATACACGTCACTGCAAGATACACCATTATTTATTGTTTTTTTTTACGTGAATGGTGTCCATCTAGCTTGTCGTAACTCGTAACCGCTGATGGAGGGAAGTCCTGGCGAGGACTGTCGGTCCCGAGGAGCGGGGATTGTTACCTGGTTACCTGGCAACCGGCGGCCGAGGCTCGGTGTCTCCCGCTACGAGTCTTTGACCGATGATTTTTAGGTCACTCTGAAATGAATGCCAATGCTACAGCCTGCGGGTATCCTTCTCAAACAATCTGAAAATGGCACTTACATAATAACATTATGCGACAAATGTATTTTCTATTAAATTATCGCAAATTTTAAAAGAAATACTTATTTATTAACATTCTCATAAAAGTATCTAAAACATATTTTCTTTAATTAACGTTTTTGTTCCACAACTCTATCGATGATGACGATTCTTTCAATAATACGAGTATCATTATTGTTATCAACTCATTCAATATATCTCCCAGTTTAAAAATTTTCGGAATTTTTTGTGATTTTTCTTTTTACGAAAAAACCATGAAAACATGCGTATATTAAAAAAAAAACACACACATTCATATTATTTTATCGTAAGTGTCGAAATGCAATGATTTTTTTATCATTTAAGTAAAAAAAATAATCTTTTTTTGAATTTCCATAATGTTGCCAGCGCAACATTTTCTGAAAAATAATAATAATTTTTTTATTTGTTTATTAGAGACAACACTACTATTAATAATAATAATCTTCTTCTGTGTGATATATTTTGTTGCACGGCACGGCACACGACGGGACATCGCACTCATAACACATAAATATGATACACTTTCACACACACACATATTTCAAATAAACGCAACAAAATTGCGTGTATTTTTGTTAATAAATCACTATTAGTATTCAATTGAATCATAAACCAACAAAAACTGACAAATATCGCAAAACATATCGTATATATTTGTATATACGTGTACAAATAAATCGAAAATCGAAAAAATAAATCGTATTTCCCGCGCACATTGCGCGTGACCTTGACGATGGAATATTTGAATTTCGATTGCACAACACGCGATCGGGGCGACATCTACAACTTCTCTATACGATTTTGACGGCAGAAAAACTTCCGTTTTGATTGTTGATTTAAAATATAATCGGTGATGTTTTTGAGTTGAAAATGGAACGACAGGTCACAACAGGATTTCTCTATTGGGATAAAATTACGTTTTTCAAATTCGATACGCGGCCGTCGATAAATAATTTATTTTGTGCCTGTCGGATATATGCGTCGGCGGCCCAGGGGGGGTTTTAATACAAAAGCTTCTAGTCTATTGTCGCTAATAGTACTTCACAATCTGCACATACAGTAGTTTTAGTAATTGTTTATTGTAGGATGCAATAAAAGTTAGTGACTGTTCGAAAAATTTTGAGACGCTTTTTATCGGTAAATTTTGTGAAATAAAAACAAAAAAAATGGCGCTCTGGCGTGACGCAGGCGGTTCCGGGAACCGCGGTTGCGGTCCGTCCAGATATTTCGATGCGCGATAAATCTTACGTAAGACAACCATCCTGGATGTGTTGTCTGATCAAAGGAGAACTTCAGATATACACAAATAATGTCTTCACCTCAGATTTCCGCTGAGTTTCATATATTTTTAAATTATTTCATGCATCATAACTGTTTTAGTCGTAGACCGATATCAGCCTGTATTATTTTATAATGCTCCTAACACTGAAATGAAAAATTGAAAAATGTACTCAAAAGATCGTCTTAACGACACTATGAAAAAAAATCTTGAAAATCATTATAAACATTAAAAGTTATTAATATTACATTAGCTTGTTAATTTGTATAACTTAATCTCATGTTTCTAGATACATTTTATTTTTATTACATTATATAGGCGGCACTCATAGCCCAGTGAGCATGACACTGGCTTCTTACACCGAGGGTTCTGGGTTCGATTTATCTATCTGATTAACTGTGTGTTTATGTTATGTTTTGCTTCAGTAATTTGACCCCTTAGAAAATAAAAAAATATCCTTTTTCATCCTAATATATAATGCTACTAATGATTACTTTGACAATATTATATGACAATGCCCCCACTTTTAATCACGAGAATTAAATTCTTTATTAAAAGTGGGTAGACAATCGTTTATATTGTAACGAGGCTAAAAATAATTACGCACTCCTCGCTGGTCACAACACTATCGAAGAATCGAAAACGGTCTACGATGTTCTACGGCGTTCGGGAGGCATCTGAAACATTCAAGAAACTTTTATAAAAACCATGAAGATACCTGGTTCTGATGGAGTCATAGCAAAAATATTAAAACAAAATAATAAATTATTTGTAATCCAATTGCCCATATCATTAACATAAGTTTAAATAGTGGAGTATTCCCATCCGTTTACAAAAAGTCTATGGTAACTCCTATTTTTAAATCTGGCAGCCCTGACGAAGTATCAAATTATCAACCACAACATCGGCTATCTCTAACGTCGCAAAAATATTTGAAATATGATATATCTACTGTATAAATAAATATAATAAATAAATATCGCTCGGTGGCGAAAAACTCGCGAAATTAAAATTCGCTGGATGGCGTGTAATATTGATTTTCCTTCAACTCACCAACACCAGTAATTACCACTGAATGGCTAGTTTCCTCTTTGTGTACCCATTTTAGCATTTACCTAATAATACTTCTATATAAAATAGACATAAACACAAAAAAATATTTGGAAACAAATTAGATTAGATTGTCTTTTTACAAATTGATGCTTAACAGTAAGTTAAGCCTCAATTGTCACAAGAAGTAAGTGACGTAGAAAGTTAAGCAACGTCCGGTCTTGAGCGAGCTCGACATTAAACTACTCATCGAGATTTCTAGTCTTCAAATGGACCACACATTTCGGTCACAACTGGTATCCATTACACGACACTGCATGCCATCGTCACGACAATGGAAAGATGATAGTGAAGCATCAAAGACACAATAAACATAAACATGCGGTCCAGAATTAAGAATAGCATTGTGTCTTGGTACCTTGTCATATAAAAAAACATTACGTACCGTCTGCCAACGCATACAGGGTTATAAAAAAAAACACCCTTTAAAATGAACGAGTTATTTTACAGTGTCTATTTACGTGATTTACAGGAAAGATACAGATTTTCTATACCATTATTTATTGATAGGAATCTTCATAGTATGATGATATCCGCTTTTAATTCTTCAGCCGTAATATGAATTTTCATCCTTTAATCGATAAATTATCGAATAAAAAAATATTTTAAATAAACTTTTTCTCAACCAAACTATTTAATCAATTACCAAATCAACGATCTCTTAGAACTGAAGAAAATTGCTCTATACTCACTTTGTATTGCTCCGTACTGTAGATGTGTGATATGACTATTTCAATAATATTGCAAAGTAAATGATAATCCTTAAATAATAAAAATAATTTTTGAATCAGTTAGAATGTTATCATTCAAATTGTGTTTTAAAGAGACCGTTTTTAAAAAATAATATAATAAAAATTTATTCTGCATAGGTATATGAAGTGGAACTTTTTAATAGAACTTTTTGAAAGTGCGTTAATTTTAAATCCCAAATAAGAATGTTCTTGAATTATGAGGTGGCGGCTTAAACTTTGCTATATGTTTTATTATGCATAATTTTTGTAAAGTAGGTCCCTTTTTTCCTTTTTTTTTAGTAATTATAATCTTTTTCTCTGTGCTTCACATTTAAGTTTGTATGTAATATTGATGTAACAACTTGCATATTTATATGGCGGACCAGGTCCTGCACGCCAAACTTGGTTACGCTGAAATAAACGCATTATTATTATTAGTATTATTATAAAACATGATCAAAAATGTATAATAATACATAAGTACCTAATTAACATTTTAAAAGGAAAAGCAAAAATAAATGTATTAAATCTTAATCATGGAACAAAGCAAATGTGCAATACATTTAATTATTGTGGCCATTTTCAAATATTTACTCTTATTTTTTCAATTTAGTGTAGTTCAAGAGAAATATGTGCACGTCTCTAACCTGTTCCTTTTTTACTCCCTTTTTTTAACTCTTAGCATCTGCTTGCTTGCTTGTCTGACGAAAAAACTTTGGATCGATTTTTAACCCTTTTCCCGTGATCAAATCGAGCCGAAACTTTGCAGGCAGACTCGTGGCGAGAAAAGAGAGGAGAGAAAAATGATCTAACAAATTTTCGTTTTAAAAAAATTAATAATTATAGTATAGTTTTGATTATTATTATTAGTATTAATTATAATTATAGTATAATTAGAAATTTTAATGGTTTTTCAAATTGGAATCATTCTATATGAGTAATTAGCCCGACGCGTATATAGACACGAAACCTGATTCAAAGCGAAAGGGAGTATTGTAAAATCTTGGTTTTTATGGGTTAGTTTTTAGATATTATTAGAATTAAATGCCCATTGGTTTTATTCATAGTTTGATAATTGGGGTGAATCTTAATTATGCCATTTTAAAAAATGCACAAATTTACCAACATACATTTTAACAGTTAATATTTAATATTATAATTGACACGTTCATAAACACGTATGAATTTTAAGGCACATATTTAAATCCGGTTACGTTTTGGTCTTGTATCAAAAATCAAAACCGTTCCATTAATTGATAATCAATTCTTTGTCTTTGTGACCACCCAGTAGTGAATAATGACTTTTATAAATTCCACCGAATTAAGGATTGATTGTTTAATATTCCACTCATCTTGTGGCATTGGTTCTCCTTGCCTACTTCAGATTTGCTTCTTTCGTGGACTCCAAATTTCAAAAACCGTTTTGGTCTATCCTGCAGCTCTCCGATGCATACAAATGTGCCTATTTTGTCAGGCCACGCTGATTAACGATATCAAAGCATGATCCTCGGTACTAAGAAGAAGGTCGCGTGTACAAAGCGAGAATGAGTGCGTACTTGGAGTGAGCACGTCCCAATACCGTCTATTGCAGAGTCCCATGATGCAACTTCCGGATTTCGACGCGATTCTTTCGAACATGACCAATAGACGTCGAAAGCACCCTCCATCATCATTTCCAGCAATTCGCTATCCTTCTTCTTCTTCGGAGCTCCCTCTTTACGAGAATGACGTCTACTGGGTTACCGATTATGTGTCTCCGAGCGAGGTTGGGGACCCTTTTCTTGGACCGCACAAGGCCTGCCCAAGTTTCTCCCACTTTTTTCACACGGTTTGAAGAGTTTGACGATTTCATCAATCTAGCGGGTTTAAGGGCGGCTTTCGACCTCTTGATTCCCTCCGGATACCGCCTGATGACTCCTTTCGTCCAACGATTGATAGATTGATGTATCTACTTGTATATATTTATTTTATGTACCTGTTTATTTTTTATTTATGTATTATCACAATTTATATTATATAATACCCATTAGAATAAACCTGTTCTGGGGCAGTTATAATTAATATTAATAATTTATATAAATAAATTTAGATTTTGAAAAATAAAAATATAGATTTTGTAAACACGATAACTCCCGTATTTCTTATCAAATTTCGGTTCTCAAAAAAAGAGAACCGCAGATATCTGTTTTAAGTTCGATTACCATTAACATATGTACACCATCTTGTTTCAAAATAGCGCCCGTTGAAATTTGTTTTAAATTCATAGCCCAGCGGCCCTTGTAGCCTAGTGGGCATGACATTGGTTGAGGTTTCCGGGTCCGATCGAACCCGCGACCTTTGGATCACGAGGCGAGTGTCCTAACCACAAGACCAACAATGCGTCCTGTGGTTAGGACACTCGCCTCTGATTTCTGATGTCGTAAGTTCATTATTATCTGTGTTTCACATTTATTTTTAATTTTTAAGTATATATATATACATTTATTCATATTCCGTAGTACCTACATTGTCACTGTTGCGCTTACTAACTATAACTATGCGGTGACTATAGATAACGCGTACTCAGAACTCTTTACAACTCCTTGGTGCGGAGTAGACTCGAGAGTGGCTCGATGATCTGGGGGCCACATGAGGGCAAGTACTCTCTTATGGTGGAGAAAGTCCAAAAGAAGTTTCTGAGATATCTCTACATGAGAGAGTACGGGCATTATCCGTGGCTTTACCCAACCGAGTTTCTCCAGGGTATGCTTGGCTACAATAGTTTAGAGACTAGAAGGAATGTGTATTTGATTACACATTTTTATCGATTATTGCGCGGTATGATCGATAATCCTGAAATTATGCAGAGCATTGGTTTGTATGTTCCTGATAATTACACTAGACATCGTCAGCATAGATTGTTTCACATTCCAATATACAGGACCAACCTGCCGATGGTTATGCCTGTTGGAAGAGCCACAGCTATGCTGAACAAGATCGCTTTGGGTATTGATATATTCCATGTGTCTGAGGGGGTTTTCCGAAGCGGGATTCTCCTACACCTTTGACCAGATTTTATGTTATTTTTAATTTATTAAATATTTTCATTTTTGATATATACTTCCTAATATTTATGCCTTAAACATTTTGTTTGTCATGTACATATTATCATGAAATAAATTGAATTGAATTGAATTGAATTGAATAATTGGCAGGTTTCCATTGAATAAATGCATCGATGACTTTGCATATTTATCCGAGGGTAATTATTGGTCCACTTGATACAAAATACAAAAAAATATTGTGGTATGGCTTAAGCTCGCGTATATATATAAATAATTATAATATAATCCTATTTATTATTTTCGTGTATCGTAGAATTATTAGAGGGCACAGGAGCCAGCAAGAGGCGGATGTAGCGAAGCTGATCGTGTTTGCGTTCAGTCGTCTTCGAGCAGCCATGCAGTAACATAAATCGTCGTGGCCCGAGTCGAACATGCTGTACTCTTTATTACCAGTAACATAAAGCACCCAAATAGTACGAATATTATTTATAAATGTGCGATTATTTTACAAAATGTAGCGAAATATCATTAATTATCTGTTTATTGACGCTCATCCAAAACGAAAATCAATATTACAGTTTTTTCGTAAATTATATTTACAAACCTTCCTATTGGAAAATACTTGAATATCTATCAAAAAACAATTGGGTTAAGTCAACATTGGCTAACATTTAAAATAGGCTAATAATAAGCCGCTAGGCCAGCGAAACCCGCAAACCGCAAACGCTAGCCGTAAACCCTTGAAAAATAACAGGGCATAATAATAATTAATAACGACTCTAGAGTGTAACATGAGCCGCGCGCTGATTGGTGTGTATGGCTGTGTGATTGGCGCCCGGGCCTCTGTTGGAATGGTCTATTAAGTTATTTTTTAAATCTAATTGGGTATTCGCTCGAGTTAATTGTTTATATTAAGTCATTATTTATTATTAATTTATCATAAAAATATTTTGTGTAATTATATCGTATTCAAAATATTCATAAAATATTAAACTTTGTACTCTAATGTCACTCTAAGGCCATTTATTAGGATTAATAATGATCTACTGACGGTTTGTTTGTTAAAAAATAAAATAAAATATTAAGATGCCCTGTGCTACAACCGCCTCCCCTTTCCCGATAGTAAATAATATTTTCAATATAAAAATAGGCTTTACGTAAACACACCCAACCGCAACAAGCAAACGGTAATTTTTTTTTGCCAATAGTTAAGTGTTTCAAAAATACGTCTTTAGCCTACCACCAAGAATGCTTCTTCAGGAATCTCGCGTTATCGAAAAGAATAACAATAAAAACTGTAGCTTAATTCATAATCTACGAGTTTGTCACGCGATCAAAATCCCAACACGTTTACATGGCACCGAGACTTTTCTCAACTAAATCTCCGAGATATATTTCATCGCGTCTCGTTCCATGGACCCGGGCCATCGAATCGGAGCCGACGTAAAACGGAACGTCCGCGACCCGAGCACCTTGCAGCTAATTGGCGTTCATAAATCGGAACGATCACTCGAGCAACTAGTGTAGTAGCGCACAAATCAATTCATTCAAGGTAAATTTCTAATACACGCTATTTTAACGACTGGCTCTCCGTTAGCTACGTGGTGTTATTATTGGCGGACTTTTTTCTCCTGTATTCGCGCGCGAATGTGGCGTGTCGATCGGCTGTGTGTGTGTCGGTGACAGCGGAGGTGTGACGTCACAAGACCCATTCATAGTTTTAGTGTTGGCAATCTGCGCATAGTTGGCACACCTCGGGCCGGCCCGCCACGCCGCGCGACATTCAACTTCTGCGCGCGGCGGCGACACTATTCTCGGGCTGATGGACACACAGGGTCGATCAAAATGAAATGACCCCTCTTCGCTCCTGAACGTAAAAATTGTATTATTACTGCGATTGAGCATATATTAACAAAATATTGATGAACAACAATATTATCAGATATATCCATTTCTTTACCGTCTGAATTCACTCGCAAGATTCACTTCAAAATTGATCGTAAGATATTGATTGGTATATGCGAGTTCTGAATTCATGAATGTCTGTATTTATTAGGTCCTTACATATGAAATTGGCGTTTTGCCGTACTGGCAAATTTGATCTCAAATATCTTCTCTTTGGTTAGGAATTCCAAATCCAAATTTATACAGCTATTTATTCATGTATTTGTGTTTTGAAAATTATAATTCATTTGTTTTTTCCTCAATTGTTTTTTTCTTTACGTCACTCAGTTTACAAAATGAAAAACTTGAAATATCGCGTTATTTACGAGTACGAGTTCCACCGTGGCACCAGTGCTGCAGAAACGGCTCGAAGGATTAATGATGTGTATGGCGACGGTGCCGCAAAAGAAAACACAGTGCGTTTTTGGTTCCAACGTTTTCGTTCTGGAAATTTCGACCTGCAGAACAAGCCCCGTGGACGGCCGGAGACCAAAGTTGATAATGAAGAATTGAAGGCTATTGTGGAAGCGGATCCATCGCAAACCACATCCGAGTTAGCTGCAGGCTGCGGTGTTAGTGATAAAACTGTTTTAATCCACTTAAACAAATTGGTAAGGTGATAAAGCTTGAAAGGTGGGTACCTCACGAATTGAGTGAAGCAAATCAACAAACGCGCGTTGACTGCTGCGTTGCATTACTCAACCGGCACAATAATGAAGGGATTTTAAATCGAATCATTACCTGTGATGAAAAGTGGATCCTGTACGATAATCGGAAGCGCTCATCGCAATGGCTGAACCCTGCCGAACCAGCCAAACCATGCCCCAAGCGAAAATTGACTCCAAAAAAGTTACTTGTGAGCGTTTGGTGGACTAGTGCTGGTGTCGTTCACTACAGCTTTCTTAAATCTGGCCAGACGATTACGGCAGATGTCTATTGTCAGCAACTGCAAACCATGATGGAAAAGCTAGCTGCTAAACAACCGAGGCTGGTTAATCGCTCTAGGCCACTGCTGCTTCATGATAACGCTAGACCACACACTGCACAACAGACGGCTACCAAATTAGAGGAGCTTCAATTGGAATGTCTAAGACATCCACCGTACTTTCCGGACCTTGCCCCAACAGATTACCATTTTTTTCGAAATTTGGATAACTTCTTGCAAAGGAAAAAATTCAACTCAGATGGGGCAGTCCAAACCGCCTTCAAAGATTTTATTGATTCCCGTCCGAATGGTTTTTTTAGCAAAGGGATCGATGAACTACCATGAGATGGCAAAAGTGCATAGATAGCAATGGTACATACTTTGATTAAATAAATATATTATAATAAAAAAAAATCGGGCTTTATGTGCCTCCCATACTAAACGCCAATTTCATATGTAAGGACCTAATATTAGTGACCGTAGGATATTTGCATTTTATACAATTTTCTTTAAATTGTGTTAAGAATATCCACTTTAAAATGCAATTGTTTTGTTATAATAAGAAATATGAAAACAATAATGTTGATATGCAAAAGAATCGCTTTTATTTATAGTAAGTATTTGAATTACGAGAACAAAAAACATGAATCCGTATTATCTCAGAATGCATATTTTGCAAAGATGATGATAGTCTTGCACTCAGAATGCTTTCTGTTTCTGTTTGCAAACTGTACATTTTAGTTTGATGTTAAATGATTTGCTTTACGACATGATTAGGTAGAGCTCGAAATAGAAAATATGACGAACCTGTTCTCTCGATACCTAATACCTATTCGAAAAATTATTTTTGATCTAAAAATATACAGTCACGACAAAATTGCCCGAAATCATTTCTATCTAATAATATCGTCGAATATTTTCTTCCCTGTTAGAACGCTAGTATTTCCAATCTTTCTGTATGGGTCTGATTCATGGACGCCGAATAAATAGAGATTCAACAGAACGTCAAGGGATCCTTCCCTCGGTCTCGGAAGAATTTCTAAAAAATAAAAAAAATTCTTGCAAATCTAAAAACCTATAACTTTATTAATATTGAATATTTCTTAATCGCCTTAATACGGATTCTAGATAATTAAGTGAACCTTATACGTATAAAAAACATATTATGCGTACACACAAATATTAATTAAAACTTTGTTCGCCCTAGAACACCAAAAACGATTTTTTTTGCCGCGGTCTGTCGATTAATGCCTATATTTTACCTAATTATTGTAAATAATGTTCAGTTTATAACTTTTATATAAGAACAAAGGTTATACCTAAGTTAACACCTTAAAAAAATTGCAGTCTATCTCATACATTCTGATATAAATGAATAATTAAAACGCACATTTTCGTAAAAAAAAACGCCGAAATATGCATTTGCAGTGAATGTGCCGCCTTGATAAAAGGGGAATACTTAACATCCAATGGATCTTTTGTATATCTGTCTTGTACTTTTGTTAAAAAATTAAACTAAAATTGAAATGAAGGATGGTGGAGACTGGTAATAAATATTGTTTTATTTTCCAGATATCGAAATACTAAAAAAATCAGAGGCCTCCAAAATATAAAGACATGAACAAACGTAAATTTCTTGGTACACGGTATAGTTCCACGAAGGGTTCCACTACGTTTGACATACTGACAATTATTAAAATGTCAAACTCTTAAAATGTATAAAATTAGTAAATAAATCTCTGCTAGGAACGAAATTTAAAAAAATCACCAAACAACATATATTGTAAAAACCTTTTGTTGACTAGGGGATTTAATTATGCAAGAATCAACATTTTAACTTCATTATAAATGTATCTTAAATGTACCCGATGGGAGGCATATCCCAATGGAGCGAAGCGATTTATATCATCTCAGTGCTGTATCATCTGTAAAAAATCTATATTGAATGTATGTCAGTATTGCGACCCCTAGACTCGATAGTTTGGTTCCATCAACACAATTCTCCCACGCTCTGAGGCTTAGAAAAAAATCTAGTGCATATTTAATCCTGCGTATGTAAGACCTTCACCTTGGATTTGCGACTGATAACAGTAACACTACATTCTAACCTCACTTCACTTAATTTTAACAACAATAATGATTCTTTGAAGGAGATGCCCATTCGTTTCTACCCAAAATGGCGAAATGACCTTCCAAAGCTTTCAGTTCGCGCATTTTCCCCGTATCTTACTACTTTTATTTAATATTGACAATGTCGTCGTTTCAAAACTTTTTATTTAAATCTTTCAACTTGTTTAATATCCGAGCAGTCGTATATTTCACGCCGTTTCACACACTGACGACAGAAAAAACGCGGAAGGTCGTTTGAATTGTCGCCTCGTGCGAATATTAATTTGCAATAAACGTATCAGACATTCCACATTGTTCGAATGTACTCTTTTTCAACTGGAAATTTAAATAATTTATTGATTTTTTTTGCCAAATTACCAACTGATTTTTTAAAGTTGTAAGTAGGTACCTACCTAAGATTTAATTCATTTCTCTACCATTCATTTGATTTCATACCTGCTGCACTATTTTTCTTAAATATTTTAGGCAACTTTAGATGAAGTGTTTTGAAGTACTTACTGTTCAAAATTCGTTCATACATCGTTCATGTTAATCACACGATGATAATTATTTCAATGAATTTGGCTTTTTATTGTAATTCTGCACTGATAAAAAATTAAAAACCATAGATAACTATCATCTCTTAATCGAATTTAGTCAATAATTTTACGTACAAATCGACGATCCTTACGTATATTGTATATTTACTGTCGAATCTGCAAAAAATAGTTTTTGGTTTTAATATGATAAAACATCAAATTTACGCTATTTTTTCTGATAGTGGTAAAAAAATTCAGTTTTTTTTAAACATTTTTTTTAACATAAAAAAACCTTTATCGATTTATTGCGGAGAAAATAGTATGTGCCCGTCGATATGTTATTTCCATTATTTTCCTTTTCCTAATTCTAACCTCCACCCAGTCGTGCTCCCCTATCCCTCACTCTTACCTAATTTTTCGTCTTATTACTTTTATTTAAAAATGTAGAAATATAAGATTCGAGGTTTCCGCGAGAATTCTGGATCAGAAGCTCTGTATATATATATCATCCAGAAGCCTGCGTTCAATATAGATGTATGGATTATACACATGTATAAACACACATACATAATTACACAAGCGCGTATATCTGAAATCTGTAATCTATAAACGATTATCAAATACGAAATCATCAAATTTTGCGGAAATACGTAGTAGCGAAGAATAATCGACCTCGAAAAGTAGGGAGGCTTTCATCGAGCAGTCGATACAAAATGGTTGACAATGCTAACGACGATGATTTGTTTACTATAAATGCATTTTAAGTTGAATAATTCGTTTTCTCGATTTTATATCACTCCCAAATTATGATTTTACTAAAGAGTAAAGACTATTATTACATATTTATGTGTTAAATAAAACGGATATTTTATACGAACCGTATATTCTACTGAGAAGCAAATCTCGACGTTTCGCCGAAGTCTTATTCAGCGGCATCAGGAGAGCGTCCTATCACGGCGGATGCACGATGACGCTGAAGACTTCAGCGAAACGTCGAGATTTGCTTCTGAGTAAAATATACGGTTCGTATAAAATATCCGTGTATTTCTTAATTTCCACATCCGATATCGTGGCACAATAATGTCGCAGCGTGTTTGCGTTTCCCGCATTCTTCCAGCGCGGCTGTTGTCTTCAATATTCATTTGTCGTGGGTCGGTTCAGCACGTTTGGTTGACATTACTCATTCAGATGTGGCATTTCGGCGTCCTCCCAGGAGAAGGTTAGCGCCAAACCGAAACGTGAAATGCCGAATATTTCAAAAATACACTTTATTTCATTTCCTCGTATATTATATGTTTTTTAATAATAAACCTTCAGTTTATCAATAGGCCGTTAAGAGTCTAGATAACTGAATAGATAGTCCTACTGTGACTTTAAACTAAAGACATTAAAAAACATCGTTTCAATAAAAAATTGAGGACACGCCTTTATAAGCTTGCTCGGAATACAATATTAATTTTAACAATAAAAATACTAGAAATTTTCGGGTAGATAATTAAATACTGAATAGCAATTGTGTTGAATGTATGAAATCAATGTCGTTCTTATTACTCCGCGGTTATATCACCTCTTATATATGGTTTCTTGTCTTTTGGGTGTTGTATATGTACGTCACATTCTTGGTAAAGTACTTAATCCTTATTTTATAAATCGTCTATCTTTTCCACATTAACAGCGGACTTCTAAGTTAAGCACGCCCTGATTTTTGTACAGATCAGTGGTTCTGGTGTATCGATTTAGGTTGCAGATTATTTTAAGGGCTGTGTTTAAAGTTCTTTGTATCATTCCTCGCGCCTATGAATTAATTAATGTGAGGGAGAATAAAAGCATTGTAAATATTTTTTTTAGTTCTTGTATAAATTATTAATCGGAATATTACAAATAGAGTTGATAGCACGTCCAATTTAAGATATTAAAGCGCAATAATTGATTAGAACAATTTTGCATAATATTGTTTCAACGTCAGTAAAAATCGATTTTTTCTTTAAAATGAGCCATGGTTATATATTAGGTCCTTACATATGAAATTGACGTTTAGTATGGGAGGAACATAAAGCCGATTTTTTTTATTATAATATATTTATTTAATCAAAGTATGTACCATTGCTATCTATGCACTTTTGCCATCTCAAAGGTAGTTCATCGATCCCTTTACTTAAAAAACCATTCGGACGGGAATCGATAAAATCTTTGAAGGCGGTTTGGACTGCCCCATCGGAGTTGAATTTTTTCCTTTGCAAGAAGTTATCCAAATTTCGAAAAAAAATGGTAATCTATTGGGGCAAGGTCCGGAGAGTACGGTGGATGTCTTAGACATTCCAATTGAAGCTCCTCTTATTTGGTAGCCGTCTGTTGTGCAGTGTGTGGTCTAGCGTTATCATGAAGCAGCAGTGGCCTAGAGCGATTACCCAGCCTCGATTGTTTAGCAGCTAGCTTTTCCATCATGGTTTGCAGTTGCTGACAATAGACATCTGCCGTAATCGTCTGGCCAGATTTAAGAAAGCTGTAGTGAACGACACCAGCACTAGTCCACCAAACGCTCACAAGTAACTTTTTTGGAGTCAATTTTCGCTTGGGGCATGGTTTGGCTGGTTCGGCAGGGTTCAGCCATTGCGATGAGCGCTTCCGATTATCGTACAGGATCCACTTTTCATCACAGGTAATGATTCGATTTAAAATACCTTCATTATTGTGCCGGTTGAGTAATGCAACGCAGCAGTCAACGCGCGTTTGTTGATTTGCTTCACTCAATTCGTGAGGTACCCACCTTTCAAGCTTTTTCACCATACCAATTTGCTTCAAGTGGATTAAAACAGTGTTATCACTAACACCACAGCTTGCAGCTAAATCGGATGTGGTTTGGATGGATCCGCTTCCACAATAGCCT
>JADDOH010009605.1:0-76098 GCA_016648135.1 Agrypnia vestita | reverse complement strand
TTAGCAGTGTTTCAGCTATATATCGTCAGGAGTCGTTATGATAGTATCATCATCATCATTAGCGGTGTTTCGGCTATATATAGTCAGGAGACGTTACGATAGTATCATCATCATCATCATCATCACTAGCGGTGGGTCAGCTATATATCGTCAGGAGGCGTTTTGATAGTATCATCATCAACATCATCATCATCAGCAGTGTCCCAGTTATATATTGTCAGGAGACGTTTCAATAGCATCATCATCATCACCATCATTAGCAGCGTCCCAGTTGTATGTAGTCAGGAGGCGTTTCGATAGTATCATCATCAACATCATCGTTAGCAGCGTCCCAGTTGTATATAGTCAGGAGGCGTTCCGATAGTATCATCACCATCATTAGCAGTGTCCCAGTTGTATATCGTCAGGAGACGTTTCAATAGTATCATCATCATCATCTTCATTAGCGGTGTTCCAGTCACATATAGTCAGGAGGCGTTCTGATAGTATCATCATCATCATTAGCGGTGTTTCAGATATATATCGTCGGGAGGCGTTGCGATAGTATCATCATCATCATCGTCATCACTAGCGGTGGTTCAGCTTTATATCGTCAGGAGGCGTTTCGATAGTATCATCAACATCATCATCATTAGCAGTGTCCCAGTTATATATCGTCAGGAGACGTTTCATTAGTATCATCATCATCATCATCATTAGCGGTGTCCCAGTCATATATAGTCAGGAGGCGTTCCGATAGTATCATCATCATCATTAGCGGTGTCTCAGATATATATCGTCAGGAAACGTTACGATAGTATCATCATCATCATCATCATCACTAGCGGTGGTTCAGATAAATATCATCAGGTGACGTTTCGATAGTGACAACATCATCTTCATCAGTGAGGGCAGGGTTCCAGTTACACATCAGCCGGAGAAAATTAGGCAGATCCCATCATCATCGATAGCAGGATTCTAGCTATACACCATTTGGAGAAAATACACCGACATCCCTGGCCAGGGGCTAGGCATATCCCTACTGTCCAGATCCACCTTTCCATCTACTAATACGAGGGGTCATGGCCTCGTGAAACCACATGGCAACCAACCATTACAAGTATTTATTTATGTATTGTATATGTAGGTATATGTATGTATATTATATTTTATTAGTATGTATCTATTCGTACGTAGTGTATGAGGGGGCTCTTCACGGGTGGCACAACACCCGTGCGGATGTCTTCCCTCGTCTGGAATGGATTGAACGTATTGATGCATACCAGATTATAATAAGTACTACCTGGGAGGGTGATTGCAGTCACTGTAGTGTCGCGAATGGCCAATGGGCTGTAGTTGCTCACAGGCGAGGGTTGGGGAGCCTAGGAAACTCCCCCTCCCCACTCGCATATTTTTGACTTGACAGGTGGCCCGGGACCATCTTTACAATAGCTTCAGTATATAAACCGTAGTTTAATTTAGTTTAACCTGGAGGAGTTGGAATTCGGGGGGCAAACTGGCTCTGAGCCCGGACGCCAGACACTGACGCGAGGGATGGTGCGGTACTTTGCACAGAAGAGGCCCAACATGAAAAGGCGCATCCAGGCTCAGGTCAACGTATCCGGAACTCGTGTCGGGAGAAGGAAGATGGGATCAGTCACCGATGAGCCTTTGGGTATGGAGGGGCCGAATTTAAAGCAACCACATTTTCCGCGTACACATACATTTACACATACCTTCTACAAACCCCTTATCCATTAGAACCCAACGTACCACTAGAATGAGACATAGGGCCAGATACAGGTGACGGAACTTAGGCCGGCTAGTAAATAAACGTAACAATGTAATTGATATAAAGATAATGCAGAGTAAATATAAAAGATCGTAAGGAATAAGCACAGCGAGATAACGGCGGAAGATAAAATTATTAATCAGCGAGGGCGTCGAAGACGGAATCATCCATAGGAACGGCTACGAAGGACTCGAGGGCTTTCAGGGGATCTATGTACTCTATATGTGCATGCGCATGTGATAACGGCACGTCACTAACCTTTCCAGTGGATGGCGGTCGATCCCATACAGGTAGGACAATGGGGGATCGAGCGGAGAGGGCATGGGAAGCAGAGGATCGCGCACTCTGGAAGCGCAGCTACACCAGATGCAGTGGTTTCAGTCCGTAGGAATGATAGGTAAATAATATAGGGCCTCGGAACATAGTATGTTTAGCAATTGCACCGTAGGGCTTAATTGACGTGCTAGGTAGTTTTGTTTGCGTTTTCCATGAACATTCACGAACTTCATACCCCAGTATTTAATTTAAGTGAAGCTTGCGTTAGGGTTACCACTAAACCAATTCATCCCCTATAGTTCGAAACAAAAAATTACACAACGTGAACTGGGGAGGTCTTGAATAAAGCAAGGGTGTTTGGAAATACTACGTTAAAAGCCGTAGAGCCTTCACCCGACGTAGATAGATAGCTTGTTTGCCTCTAACAAGGCGTAAACTCAGTTAGGAGTAGGATCGAGCTGAAAGGCGAAGAAGAGGAGCCATCACAATCTGTATCGTGCCCTTAATCTACTAACCTACACGTTTGACCCAACTCATCGGTATTTTCATGACACCACAACCACATCTTTATACAAACAGCCGAAACGACGCCCTTCGAAATCTCGGTATACTTCGGTCGCCGCAGGGCTGCAGTAACGTACGGACGCAAGCAGTGTGAGACGCTTCCGCGTATACATTTACGTCAATTTATGGCACCCCAAACCTAAAAGAGTCAGTCAATGAGCAGCCCTGGTGCGTGTTTAACCAAGTTTTAGTACCGAGCAGCTGTAGGTATTTATTTCAAGGGCACTGCTGAGACAATATACTGTATTCTTTACTATACTGTGCCACAACACTGTTTGACCCAAATACCTAAATTATCCTTTTCCACAATGCAACACTAAATTGGGTCAAGTATGCATGACACAGTAGAGTCAGCATGAATCATCTCCCTTCATATGTATACATTTTTGGTCTCAAGCTTACTGGTGAATATTGTTATCCTCCACCATATTTCCCAGTCTAGATCTTCTATATTCTACGTAAACTGAGGCTCCTCGTGTATGCTGTCTCTCTTCATCACGTTAGGCAGTATTGCTTGTAAGAGCTTGAAATTTCTGTTCACTCTACAGAAGATGAGGACAAGTGCCCAGACAAAAGTGACCTAAAACATACAAGCTATCTCTCTCTTCCCTTTACACATAATTTATCAACTTCACAGTAATTAAAAATCGTCTTTGAAAGGCGCGAAAGAAGTGCTTAGGATGGTATTGGTGCACCAGTGATTGAATTATCAAAAGTATGATAAGAGACTTGCTCGTTCACCAATTACATTCCAGAAAGGCAATTGATATTTCACTTGAAATGAAATTTATTTATTTCATATATATTACTTAATTTAATATATTGAAAGGGAGAAAATTGTACATTCTAGAAAATCTAAAAATTAATCTAAATTATATTAATGTACATAAAAACATCCCCTCCTGTCCATATTAACCCCGCTCTACAACCATTTTTTACTTGACCCAGCCTTCATCCATACCATCCCCATGTAGTCGAAAAAATGTCTTCTAATCTTAAAAATTAATTTATTACTGAAGATGACGCAGTAAGCGTGGCAAACATTTTAATTTTTAATTAAGTGTTATAGTGGGAAATGAACAAAATTGTGTTTACTACACGAATTTTTTGGAAAGTTTATTATTAATTTCCCTTGATGTGACATACAAAAATACATTAGGATTTTATAATGGAGATATATAAAACATAATTTAAACCTTTCCTCTTTTTGATGATCATAGTGTTAACTCTGTGAACATAATTATTAATTTGGGAAGACTAACAAACAAATGATCTATTGGATCGACCGAAAAATTCGCAGGCAATACTTTTAAAGAAGAAAACGGCATCAAAATTTTACATACAAATAATGTTAGAAATAAAAATGTTAGAAATGAAAAATCACCTTCCCCTGAAAATCTAATACAATTAACAATTTGAGGAATAATCCATTATTAAATATATTCCCCATTTCAGTGTCTCACTGTGAAAATCTACCCTTTTCCCACGAATGAGGCCACAACTCTATCTAACACTTGAATTACAAATTTAATTTAAGGAAGTAATTTTGCGTCCACCCTGACGAAGATATGGTATGGTATCGAAACCGGTAGACGTTTAAAAATAATCAGTGTGGTTTATAATACCACAGTATACTAAGAACAGTAATACGTCTTCATACAAACTGGCCGCTACCCATTAGAATGTGTGCGTGCGTGCTCGGCGCCGTGTACGCACGCACTGTGACGCACACATTGACATAGAATATGGGGGCAAAAGGCGGCGGCAGTAAGGGCCGTACCTTCGGTGCCATTCGCGCTCGCAGCCGCCGCTTTAGAAAAAAAATGCGCTTCCTGAAAAAAATGCCTTTTTTTTAAGTTTGTGGTGCTTTACTAAAAAGGTGTGTTGGTTATCACAAAGACTGTGAGTTTTTAAAAGTCTATGTTGATGTTAATCATCGTTCTTGCGATTTAAGTGCAGAAACTAGGTATACTAATTACAGGAATTTTCGGGTTTCGTGTCTACCTTATGCGTCGAAATCTCAGACTCTACGAGTTAAAAGAAAGGGAGTAAAAATAAAGTGACAACCCTAGCGTCAACGCAAGAGTAGGCTAATAATAAACTACTGTTCTGGGTATACTGTGATAATACGAAGTTTGATAGTTTTCTCAAATTCAATCTTTCCTGATCGATTAGACAAAATATACATAGATAATATATTAATTGACATAGCAGTTATGTACTTTGTGCTGCAACATGATCACTTCAATTTAATAATTTAGTTCTCTTAATTATACCTAATATTGAGAGGGACTGCTCCTGTTGAAACTATAGAAGTGACAGTATAATTTAACATGTGTATAGTACAGAGCTTGCTTACTTGAGAAATAAAATAAAAAGTAACCCATAAAAAGCAAGTTTTTATTATACTCCCTTTCTTTAAAATATAACAACAATTAAAGACGAATTAAAACATATAACATAACACTAAACTTACAGTAATTTAATATATTTCTAAAATATCAGATGTTTTGAGCTTTGATAAGACACTTCATGCTTTGAAGATTAAATTCTAAAAAGATTTGACAGTCAATTTAGATTTTCGACATTCGTAGTGAAGTACCTATTATGTATACCAACGGAGAAATTCAAATTTAGAAAATATTCCGCGACGTTATCAGGCCGCCGTTGCTAGTAAGTAAACTTTTCCAATGATTCCAATTTGAAAAAAAACAATAAAATTTCTAAAAATCCGAAATTATACTTAATTATAATTTTTTTAACGAAAATTTGATAGATCTTTTTGATCGTCACCACGAGTCTACTTGCCAAGTTTCAGCTCGATTGGATCACGGGAAAAGGTTCAAAAATCGATGCAAATTTTTTTTTGACGGCAAGCAAGCAAGCAGACGCCACGAGTTAATATAAAGGGAGTAATAAATGAATGCGGTTATATGAGCCCAACAGGTTCGACTCCGGGTCGACCTAACAGCTTGATATTTTCAATCAAAATTTTGTCCGACGTTTTTCAATGAAAGGGATTGAAATTTTCCCCAGGAGAAACCTCAAACCTTTCCGTGTATAAGACGTTTGGTAAGGTCTCGAAGGGTAACTGTGAATACAGACGCCACGTCAGGGACGTGCAACTGACGCCAATTAATCATCTCAAGATGCCGGTCCATTGAGCTAATTACGCATTGTTGCCAAAGTTATCGGTGGCTGAGTTCGGATTCGTCAGGTTGGTTGCACCGTCGTAAGTTCACCGATAATAACTTGCTCCTGATAAAACAAACTATATTTTAGGTAAAGAGAAAAACCGTATCGCAGAAGACTCAATATAAACAACATTGATTTAACTTTTTACACAACCTAATAAATGGTACTATCGACTGTCTTCAACTACTAGAACGTATCTGCTTGCGTGTTCCGTCTCGCGTAACTAGAAGTCATGCAGGAAACTGCAGCTAATAACTATATCTTTAATTCCACACTGCAGAGGCTTCCTAGACTAGCAAACAGATAAGAGCAACTGGACGTCTTTGCCAATAACTGTATATTATTCAAACAGATATTAAAAGGTGTATTGAAAGATTACTAGTATTTGTTGAATTGGACTTAAATAATTAATTGATTTGTATTTGTATGCATATTTTTTATTATAATATGACTTTCAAAGCTTGTGCTATATCTTTTCACTCTGCATTATTACTTTTTTGTTTTTAAATTTCTGTTATATTATGTTTTTCTTATGCTTCTGCTTTTTATATACTTGCTTTTTACTTTATATTATATTTTTCTTTATATATTTGTATCTGTATTTTAAGTTTTTATTATACTCTCTTTCTCATTTGTATTGTTTCCAATTTGGTATTCTATCAACATATTCCTCTTTCTTTAAGTTCATGTGGAAAATCTATTCCATGTATTTTATTATCCTTAGAACTTATAGAATATTGAAAACGTAATAATTGGCATAGGGGTGCACGGTAATTGCCGTAATTGGCATAGGGGCACACAAACATAAAAAAGGCATTTTTTTCAGGAAGCGCACTTTTTTTCTAAAGCGGCGGCTGCGAGCGCGAATGGCACCGAAGGCACGGCCCTTACTGCCGCCGCCTTGTGCCCCCATATGTCAATGTGTGCGTCACAGTGCGTGCGTACACGGCGCCGAGCACGCACGCACACATTCTAATGGGTAGCGGCCAGTTTGTATGAAGACGTATTACTGTGCTAAGAGTTAAAAGAAAGGGAGTAAAAAAATAAAAAAATTATGTTAGAGTTTTTAAAGGATACATGTTTGTATTATCACGTCTAGAACGTGAGCTGACTCATAACCAGTCAACGTTCCCGGCGCGTATATTATTCCTTTGAGGTCGCACGTCCTCACCTGTCTGCGGAATTATCCGACTCGAGGATGCTGCGCCTTTGATCGCCGCGCTCCGGGAGCTAATCCCGCCATTGTCTGATCCCGGGTGCACTCGCAACAATATCCGCAACAGTGCATATCAATTGCAGAGCTGCAGCGCCATCCGACACGGATAATCAAACACGAGACGTGCGGCAACCCAACGCAGGTGAGTGCACATGTAAAATGAGATATACAGGGTTATTTGGAAAACATTAATAACCTCGCAGGACTGTATTCCTGCCTTGATTATGAGGCGAAAATGTTCGAGCAACCATGACCTATGCAGTTGTGGAGCTATGCGACATCAAAATTTGCATTTTTTTTTCAATATTTCTGACTTATTTTTTTGGAAAACGTTGGAATTTCATTACAGTAACTCATATCGATTACGAAAAATTCATTCGTTTCAATGCAGGTTAAATTAAATTATAAAAACCCTGAATTCGAGGGGTTTTATTTTTTTATTTGACTTGTATTAAAGAAAATGAATTTTTCATATAAGATATAAGTTACTGTAATGATAGGCCAACGTTTTACAAAAAATAAGTCGGAAATATTGAAAAAAAAACATACAATCTTTGATGTCGCGTATCTCCTTAACTATTGATAATAGATCATGATAGCTTGAACATTTTCGACTCATAATCAAGGCAGGAATACAGTCCTGCGAGGTTATTAATGTTTTACAAATAACCCTGTATAAAGATATATGAAAAGAGATATGATTAACAAAACATTAAGCAAATGATATAAAGTATTAAAAAATTACAAAAGAATGAAAAATAATAAACAAATCAAATATAAAACTCATAAAGCAATAAAACTAAAAGCAAATAAAACAATAGTAAGCAAATCAAGTCTGAAATTCAAGAGACAAACAAAATTACAGCAAAATAAGAAAATTGTAAGCCAGTCAAACAAATCAAATGTGGAACTGAAGAAGCAATAAAATTACAACAAAATAAAATGAAATACGGAATTCAAAAAGCGAAAACAAAAGATAGACGCGACATCAATGATTATAAAAGACCGAATTCGTCCAGAAGAGCTTTCTTGTACGCGGCTAGTGTTTCCGAACAAACATCCGATAGGTAGCCATACTTGTTTCTAGAGCCTCCAATCCGAATATTCGAAACTTGAATATATTCGCCTGTTTTTAAGTATCCGTTATTCGAATACTTTAAAAAGTATTCGCTCATATTTGTATTATAAGATTTTTAATATTTTTCAAACGAAACAAAGGTTTACGAACTCTGAAAGTCATTTGCAATGGGCTATATAATGAAGTCGTAAACGCCGTAAATTGTCGGACGTCTTTTGCATTTGCCTTTTCTTAAGTCATCCTTATTTTTATAGTTTTGTTATTTATTATAAGCACGGTGGAGTCAACATTGGAGTCGGCTTTTTCATAAATGCTTGAGCCGACAAACAAGAAGTTATATACAAAATAATTTAAAAAAAACTCGCACGTGGGGTGTGAGATATGAAGTAATATAAACATATCTAAAATTTTGTCACTTATCGAGAGAATACTGACTCGCCTGTATCTAATTTTTTATTGTTTTTATATATGTATATTTACAAAATTGAAATATTTTTTTTTGTGTTTTTTTAAAATTTGTATTTCTAAATTCAACATTATTTTTCAAGATATTTTTTGTTGTTCTTTTAGAACATACATTAAAAAAAATTAAAATAAATCATTTCTCTACAATTATTATGTTTTTTTTTTATAATATAAAGAATGTATTTATCATCCAAAGTAAATTATTCCTTTCTCAAAAATTTTACGAATATATTCGAATATTTGAATATATTATCATTAACTATTCGATATTCGAATACTTGGAATCACGAATATTTGGAGGTTCTACTCGTTTCCTAACCTACGGAGCCTTCTAATAGGTGAGCTATAAAGATTAACTGACTCTAACATTTTCACAATGAAACGATATACTTTGTCTAGTGCTCCTGGAAGGGATGTGATAAAAATAAGCTTCGTGAATTCAGAACAGAAAAAAGACTGCGGGTAATTAGCTTGTAATCAATGTTCCCTGCAATTTTTGGATTGCTGCGTTCGCGTACTAGTCTATTGTGCAATTAAAAAGTCCAACGCTATAATTGGTGCGCGAAAATTTGGGAACGAAATAAAGAGAGACACAAAAATCTACAAGGACCGGTTGTATTACTTGGATTATACAGGGTTACTTGGAAAACATTAATACGCAGGAATATATTCCTGCCTTGATTATGAGTCGAAAATGTTCAAGCTATTATGACCTAATATCGATAGATATAGAGATATCCGACATCAAAGTTTGCATTTTTTTTCAATACTTCTGACTTATTTTTTGTAAAACGTTGGACTATCATTACTGTAACTTATATCGAATATGAAAAATTCTTTTCCTTTAATACAAGTTAAATAAAATAATAAAAACTTCCGAATTCCAATTGGAAATTTTTCAGGGTTTTTATCATTTTATTTTATTTGTATTGAAACGTATGAATTTTTCGTAATCGATATAAGTTGAGTTAATGATAGTCCAACGTTTTACAAAAAATAAGTCAGAAATATTGAAAAAAATGAGAACTTTGATGTCGCATATCTCCATAACTATTGACATTAGGTCATAATAGCTTAACATTTTCGACTCATAATCAAAGTAGGAATATAGCCCTGCGAGGTTATTAATGTTTTCCTAATAACCCTGTATAATCGGCGACGGCGGTTTAACTGTGAATCTCGTTTAAGCCAGTGCCTGTGATTTTTGGCATACCTGTCATAGAAATCAATTTTAGCAATATTTTCATATGTAGGTATGTTCTAAAAACATATTAAATGGATTTTGTCCTTTGAGGGGCAATCATTAATTCAGTTAAATAAAAGTAGAAGTCTCGCAGAGACGGAGCGGCCGCAGGGCTTATGACCTGTATTAGCTAGCTTAAGTGATCGCTTTACACAATACAACGTCCAGCGCTTTCACCGTAAGAATATCCACACATTACCTAATTTTTTGAATGTTGTATATATTGTCACGGGTCGTGACTGCGGGAGGTAAATAAAAACATTTGCTATTTATTAATTAGTGATTAATTAATTAATAAATAGACAAAGTCACTTAACACGTATTAAGTTAATACAATATTATTGAAATCACACTATTTTGCAGTTTACCACTCATCTATGAACACTTAATTATCGCTGAGAACACTTTATTTAACATTCGCTAGAACATTTCATCCAATTCTCGCATGTAGTAGTTGCATTTATTTAATCGCTCGCTATGGGTAGGAACTCGCTCGATATACGTTGCTCCAAAATTCCACGACTGGGCACACCGGACATCGTCCCGTGCTTACTTCGCATCGATAGAAATGTCAAAACAAACTCCATATGCGCAAACGTGAGCAGTCAGTCCCGCTTGAATATGTAAAACGCTGGTTTTTCGAACCTGCTAGATTATTCTAGTGTTCCTATAAAGTTCTCGTCGTTTCCAGACGTTTGTAGACAATCCCTGAATATTATAGATAATACGGAAGTGTGATAGAAGGTGCCAGAGAGTTCGATCTTATTTTTGTACAATTCCTTCTGCTAAGCATTTCGTCACAATGTTCTTTACATGTTTTCTTTCAAATATGCGAATGGATTATGCTATAACTGTAAAATTCATTTGTAGTTACGGAAAAATTAATTAGCAACCAGAAAGTGTGGTTGGAGGTCTAAGTAAATTACTTTTCCTGTTAAGAAAATAGTAAGACACAGTTGATCGTGAAAAATCCGTGGCATCCTACATTTCCTACAATATTTTTTATTTATTTATTCATTTAATGCGCATATGGGCTTTTACAAAATATGCTCAAAATCACAAACGACTAAGTGAAAGAAAGTTATAAAGATTACAAGTACATTAAAAGAGGATAAAGTACATATAATAGATATGAGTAATTTACAGGATAAAGTACATAGAAAAAGAGAAGTTTAAGTAATAATGTATAATAACAACATTAGCCAATAGCCATAAAGGTCGTGGAAACACGGCAGAATATCCCAGAGAACTCAGACCAGACGATTCCGAACGGCCGTGAAAACTTAAGAAAATTCTTAACTGTATTACTTTAAAATAATAGCAAAACTTTACAAAAATTTCACCTCACGGACGAAAAATATTCAAACTTTGAGGCTAAACATCTTAGTAGTTTAAACCTTGTTGTTACAAGGGCGCGCGATGTTAATGTTGTTATTCTTTTAAAAGGAAACTTCTTTACTTACATAACTTTTGTATTTTTGTTTCGTTAGTAATTTTCAAAAGTAAATAAATCTTAATTTTTAAAAGCTGTCAGTTTTATTAAGTTTCAAACATACTTCTATCAATGAAGATATACGTATTGTAGATGTCTCATAGGGACAAAGCTGTTTTTTATATGGGAAGATAGGTATAGGGCTCACGATCTACGCACGGCTGGTTTAAGTGATCACTTTAAACTTAAACAAGGTAACGTTCAACAATGCCACCCATGTCTATCAATTTTTATACATGACGCAGATAAATTATATAATTCGTTCGTATACAAACGGAAGTTTACAAAGATCAATACGTTTTAAAAATGCCTTAATGTGTCGCCATTGTGTAAAATTCTACAAGACATAAGTACTGCTGTTTACAAATTGTCGCGGCATTTTGTTCGAATTAGTATCATATTATTATATCGCTCGTGGCACTACGTATCAAAACAATCCTAACCTAACCTAACCTAACCTAACCTAACCTCATTCACAATTTTGTGATTATTTAATTAGACCGATAATTAGTAAGCAGTACAAATTCGTTAAAGATAACGTTTATAAAAAGATGATGTTTGTACACGGGCGAATAATAGAATTTGCTGCGATGTACATATATGTTTAATTTTCACACCTTGTTTCATATGTGACTTATATTTTTGCTACCGCCACCTGTGATCAAAATTTGTCATTCCCGTAAACCAGCATAGATGTCGCTGTTGGTAATGAGATATCTATATTTTTGATTGGAGTACAGGCGGACCTCGACTTTCGAACATTCGACTTTCGCACAATTCGCTATTTCGCACATTGTCACGCCGTTTGGTAAAGATATCCCCTTCTCGCTCGCTTACAAGCAAGTGGAATCCTGGTATCACTTGCATCTTGCTTTCTTCCGTCACTTTGCTTGTGAGCTAGCTAGGATAGAGATTTAGTCTTGCGCAGGAAGGAAAGATAATAATTTACCATTTAAAATATTATTAATCTTAGACAATGCTCCAAGACAGAGAAAGAAGACTGGCAAACAACTAGCTATTGATAACTTTTTAAGGGAAACACCCGCAAACCCCACTAAAAATGTCTCTTAAACCACGTTAACGCCTCTTAAACATCATATACTTACTTGATAAATAAATATTTTAAAATACATACAATTTAAATTTTTTTACTTCCCTCTACTTTCGAACATTCAACATTCGCACACATTTTCAGGAACCAATTATGTGCGAAAGTTGAGGTCCGCCTGTGTATGACAATTTTCCGAATTATTATTATCATTTACACTAAAATACGCCTAAAAATTATATCTATTTTTAATACGTTGATGATACCCTCCTGGCGGTATACTTAATTTCTTTCTCCATGTTCTTGAAAAATTCTGTATACTTCCATTGTTTTATATAATTCATTATAATGAGTCTTTTAGACAGTTTTGTGTATTTAAGCCTCGACACAATACGAAGAATTGTAAAGAAAACGAATTCAAAAGATAGGTAAGGAAGTCCCGATATAATTTAAGATAGCGTACATCGCGGATACTAAGCCGGCAAGATAAATTTAGCCTCTTTATATTGTACAAGCGTCAACAATGGCGAGATTCCAGCTTCCAGCCGGGAGAGAGGAGACTGTATCACAAAAGAGAAACAAATAAACAGCAATGAGAAGAAAGCTAACATGAAATGAAGGAACAAAAGATTGCGCCGTTGTAAGTTGCTCCACGGGTGTGAGTATCGTCATAATTAGTCCGTCATTATCTGAAGCATTTGCGAACACCCTTCACGGGATTCATCCCCCGACGAGCTAGCGATATGTGGAGACGGATTACGCCGGCTGCACACTGGATGCGTTTTCGTACGAAATTGAGTAGTACGTATACGTACGAATACGCAAGTACATTCCTGACCTTCGAAGTAGTACTGAACATCGCACACTGTACACGATTTAATAGTGCGTGTACGCACGTATAGATGCGACGTCCGACACGATCCGGATTTGTTCGGAAATTTTGCGATTTCGTATCATGGATATTGAAAACTTTGTCAATTTGACACATGACCACAAATGTTTGTGGGACCAAAGTGATTCAATTACGTGACCATCAGCGCAGATCATGGCGGAGAATCTCTAAAGAACTAAAAAATACCTGCAAGTTAAATAATTTGGTTTTATGAAGGTCAGGTATAATTATGTACTTAGGACAAAAAAACTTTTAAATATTTCTCCGATGTTATGAGCTCTCGTTGCACTTCGATTCTCCCCAGCATTTGTGAATCTATTAGATAGATAGTCATGAAATTTGTCATTATTTAAGTCTGCCATAATAGAGTTTTCCAGAAGATACAGATTATTCATTTGGCACAAACGTCATTGGAGAAATGCGCTGAAAAAAAACTGATCGTGACAACGCAAGATGCAATCAATATGTGCACTCTAATACGTACGAAAGTAGTCGTACGAATACGTACGTAATAATTCGTATCCAAAGTGCGGCCGGCCTTATGTGAAACGGCGGAGTATACCGAGCTTGCAATTTTATTATTTAAAGTTTATAACAATCTATCGCTATTAGAAGGACCTGTCTATCCCGGATCCCTGAACAGATCTCGTGATCCTGTCCCAGCTAACAGAATGGAAATAAAAAAAAACTGATTTCTGGTTTAACTCATTTAATTTACTTAGGAAGCGTTTCGTATTATATTAATAATAATACCTATAAAGGTATTATCAAACTTACAATTTAACTCAACGACTTGAGGACATTTTATTATAATTATTATTTTTTATTTATTTACGCCAAAGGGGCATTTACAAGAAATAATATGAATATACAATACATGTAATAAAATACTGGGGTTATTTTGTTAAAATAAAATACAATAAGACAAAATACAGTTGAAAAAGGATTAATTAATTCATTGCAGGTTTAAACATGAAAAATATTAATAAAGGTACAAGAAATATAGTATAATAGTGCAATATATTGTAATTCAAATATGTTAAAATAAAAACCCATTTAAAAAAATAGAAATAATTCATTCAATGCAAAAAAGAAAACACTTAAGGTAAATAATACAAATCATAGTAAATATTTAAAAATAAAATAAAAACAGACAACAAAATGTATTATATTCAAGAACACATTCTTATTGTGAAGTTGCATTTTTTAGAACAAAGTTCTGTGAAATTTAAAACCGAATTAATTAATCAATTAGAAAGACATACAGAAAAATCAAATCTACGAAAAAATATTCGAATCCCGATAGCAGCCAAATATTTTTTCGTGGATTTCAAGTCTATGTGTCTTTCTAATTGATTAATTAATTTGGTTTTAAATTTCACTTTACTCTCAAACAGAACTGTTTTTTTTATTGTGTTATTTTAATTTGAGTACCTTTCAATGGTACTGTCACCGCGATACCGCACTCGGTAGCGTAAATGTTTGTCATATATTTTTTACTCCCTTTATATCAACTCGTGGCGTCTGCTTGCTTGCTTGCCGGCTTGCCGTCAAAAAAAACTTTGGATCGATTTTTGACCCTTTTCCCGTGATCCAATCGAGCTGAAACTTGGCAAGTAGACTTGTGGCGACGATAAAGAAGATCTATCAAATTTTCGTGAAAAAAATAAATTATAGTATAATTTCGGATTTTTAGAAATTTTATTGGTTTTTTCAAATTGGAATCATTAGAAAAGTTTGATTAGCACCGCGGCCTGATAACGTTGCGGAATATTTTCTAAATTTGAATTACTCCGTCGGTATACATAATAGGTACTTCACTACGAATTTCGAAAATCTAAATTGACTGACAAATGTTTTTCGAATTTAATCTTCAAAGCATGAAGTGTCTTATCAAAGCTCAAAACATCTGACATTTTAGAAATATATTAAATTATTGTAAGTTTAATGTTATGTTATATGTTTTAATTCGTCTTTAATTGTTATATTTTACAAAGAAAGGGTGAATTAAAAAACTTGGTTTTTATGGGTTACTTTTTTTATTACAAGCTAACACGTCAAAAATGACGGTACTTTTACATGCCGGTTCTTGAAGAATAAGTATTTACTTATTTGTAGCCGACACCCATGAAACAGCAATAACTATATATAAAAATATTTAATTTTTTTATTTTTCACCTGCTGGCTGTTAAAAGTACTATTCTAAACTTTAGCGAGTGAGTGGAATATTAAATACTATTGTATATTGCTATTAATTTGTGGTTATTCATTATAAATATATATAATTAAATGAATTAACTTAGTTTATCACCATTTAATTTTTGGTAAAAACCAACCGGTCAATTTTTTTTAGTACTTATTAAGTATACCCTGACGAAACCAGTTAATTTTTACCAAAAATTAAGTGGTGATTTTTCGTTAAAATTAAATGATTCTCGTCTTTGCTTAGTCCTATATGCACTGTGTTTATGACGGGTGATTCTGTTTCGGCGATAGAAACATGGCTACTTTTACTCCCTTTATATTAATTAACTCGTGGCGTCTGCTTGCCTTTTTGTCTGACGAAAAAACTTTGGATCCATTTTAAACCCTTTTCCCGTGATCCAATCGAGCTGAAACTTTGCAAGCAGACTCGTGGCGACGATCAAGAAGATTTATCAAATGTTCGTTAAAAAAAAATTAATAAATTTTTGGATTTCTCAAATTTTGAATGGTTTTTTCACACAACTTATTAAGTTGTATGAAAATATTTCAACGCGTCTGGTGGACGCGAAACCTGATTATAGTATAATTTTGGATTTTTGGAAATTTTTTATTACTCTCTTTCGTAGCGTCGCCCGACCGAAGCCCAACGCGTAGGTTAAGGGAAAAAAAATGTTTCAACTAGTAAATGAGAAAGGGAGTATAATAAAAACTTGGTTTTTAATGGGTTACTTTTTTACAAATTAAAAAGTATTTATTTTAATAATAATACCAATAAATGACAATTTGGAACTCTTATAATATATATATTTGTATATTTGATAATATTTGATAAAATTTATTTTCGTAAATACGCACCTTATTTCCAAAAAGTACGCCCCTCATTACATGCCATTACGTTTATCTGTTTTTATTTTATATTTATAAAATAAAACATTAACTTCTCGGTAAGGTATTTTATTTTTACGAGGAACGCAATTATTAGAAGAAAACAATTCTTTATTTTTTTTCCGTTGAAAAACTTCCAGGGCGATTAATTAGTTCCGTAGAAGCTCGCTGAATTTATTTGTTGACTGGCTTGTCGCAAATTTCAATCTCTGTTTGACGCTCAATTTCAAGGTGAAAAATCAGATATCCTTTGAACAAAATGCTCTTATTTCAAAAGAAAGCATTTAACCCTTCAGGAAAGCGTGTTTTAATATTATTCGAGCTTACTTTAATTACTGATTCTAGGAAAACGTTTTATGGATCATATTACGCAAAAAAGTCGAATTCTCCGTGATTCAACATTTTTTTGGTTGAATAATTGAAGACCCCATGGAAAGAAGTTGTTAACTAAAATTCAAATCATTTTGAGATAATTAGACATTTGCATTTCGCCTTTGAAAAATATGTTTCATTGCTAATTCAAGATTAATATTTATTGATGTGTCACTAAAATATCAAAATAGTATTAATGAATGTATTTTTGCACAAAAAATTAAATAATATACTAATTTTCCTTAAAAAAATGTAGTTAACAACTGTTTTTTCGCCTCTGGAACTCATTTTTAATAGAATAACACCTTTTAAAAATTGGTAAAACACGAACATCAAACACCCCTTCAAATGCTTTTCGTTTTCACCATCCATTATCCAAAATTACATAATACCTGGCATGTTAATTAATAATACAAAACATGGTATGTACCATTTAAAATTATTAAAAATAATATATAAGTACTTATTATAATAGTCTTCAAATAAAAACAAATATAAGACAGTACTGCCAGAGTAAAATTTATATTAACCATAAATATTCCAATCAAATTAAAAGGCGTGTTAATTTCAGAATGATGGCATGAACATATTATTATTGAAGATAACATGTTCTTCCCATTAATAACTGATTTGATTTTTATGAAAAAGTGTAGTTAACATATTCATCCCCATGGTTTGAACATGTTCTAATTATTATTAAGTTCTGAACTTATTTCCAATGGAAAGAGCGTAAAATATTTAGTTAAGACGGCTTATTAACTCATTTTGACAAAAATGTTAGTTAACTAACATTTTTGTCAAAATGAGTTAACTTTTTAAGTTAACTCATTTTTTTTTAGTTAAGTTTTTTTTGTTAACTTCTCCAATTGTTATCCGAAATTTCGTACATTTTAATGCAATTTTTTCTACCGATGCAGGCGTACAGGTTAGGTTAGGTTCGGTTAAGTTAAGTTAGGTTAGGTTAGGTTAGGTTAGGTTAGGGTAGGTTATGTTTTGTCAATATTTGTTTTAGATACGGCATAAAACAAAAGGACTATGTTTTCTTGGAATCTGGGACCAAGCAATTGATGTTCAGAAGCATATAATTCTCTAAATGAGTAGAAATATATATTACAAATTGCCATTAACTTTGATTCGAATCTATATAGAATATTTGTCGATAATTGTTCTTATTTTTTCATTAAAATGTTTACAGAGCACAAGTAGAGACGTAATTTTGTTAATTAGTGATATAATTAAAATTGTATTCCGATTTGCATATATTAATAGTAGTAGTAATTTGAGTAGCTTGTAGGTCTTGTGGTTAGGACACTCGCCTCCTGATCGTGGGTTCGAATCTCAGCCCAGACTAGCAAGTTAGTCCTATTTTCATAGCACAAGCGTTTAGCTTAGTTTGAAAATAGTAAGAATATTGATGTGACACGTATTCCGTGTTCGCATCTCGATTTTAAAAAAAAAATGTATATTATATCTCTATATCTATATATATATCTATATTCTATATCATCTATATATATCTTATTAAAACAAATTTTTTGAAAATAACTATAATGTATATAAGTGAAGAATCTTTGGACAAAAATTATAGTAGATAAATGATACTGTAAGATTGATAAAAAATAACTTGAATGTTACACAACAATGAAACAATTTTAATATTTCGTCTAATCTTCGAGTACGCCGTTATTTAGTCTTGATCTAATTTCAGTTCGTTGAAATTAATCACAAAATATTAATTTTAGGATTATAAATACCGTAAAATAAGCTGAGATACCGGGATTCCGCAACCCAAAAACGTGAGCGTGTTAACACGCTTGTGATGGATCCTCTTCTTCGCCTTTCAGCTCGATCCTACTCCTAACTGAGTTTACGCCTTGTTAGAGGCAAACAAGCTATCTATCTACGTCGGGTGAAGGCTCTACGGTTTTTAACGTAGTATTTCCAAACACCCTCGCTTTATTCAAGACCTCCCCAGTTCACGTTGTGTAATTTTTTGTTTCGAACTATAGGGGATGAATTGGTTTTGTGGTAACCCTAACGCAAGCTAAACTTAAATTAAATACTGGGGTATGAAGTTCGTGAATGTTCATGGAAAACGCAAACAAAACTACCTGGCACGTCAATTAAGCCCTACGGTGCAATTGCTAAACATACTATGTTCCGTGGCCCTATATTATTTACCTATCCTATTATTCCTACGGACTGAAACCACTGCATCTGGTGTAGCTGCGCTTCCAGAGTGCGCGATCCTCTGCTCCCACGCCCTCTCCGCTCGATCCCCCATTGTCCTACCTGTATGGGATCGACCGCCATCCACTGGAAAGGTTAGTAACGTGCCGTTATCACATGCGCATGCACATATAGAGTACATAGATCCCCCAAAAGCCCTCGAGTCCTTCGTAGCCGCTCCTATGGATGATTCCGTCTTCGACGCCCTCGCTGATTAATATTTTTATCTTCCGCCGTTATCTCGCTGTGCTTATTCCTTACGATCCTTTATGTTTACTCTTCATTATTCTTATATCAATTACATTGTTACGTTTATTTACTAGCCGGCCTAAGTTCCGTCACCTGTATCTGGCCCTATGTCTCATTCTAGTGGTACGTTGGGTTCTAATGGATAAGGGGGTTGTAGAAGGTATGTGTAAATGTATGTGTACGCGGAAAATGTGGTTGCTTTAAATTCGGCCCCTCCGTACCCAAAGGCTCATCGGTGACTGATCCCATCTTCCTTCTCCCGACACGAGTTCCGGATACGTTGACCTGAGCCTGGATGCGCCTTTTCATGTTGGGCCTCTTCTGTGCAAAGTACCGCACCATCCCTCGCGTCAGTGTCTGGCGTCCGGGCTCAGAGCCAGTTTGCCCCCCGAATTCCAACTCCTCCAGGTTAAACTAAGTTAAACTACGTTATATATACTGAAGCTACTGTAAAGATGGTCCCGGGCCACCTGTCAAGTCAAAAATATGCGAGTGGGGAAGGGGAGTTTCCTAGGCTCTCCAACCCTCGCCTGTGAGCAACTGCAGCCCATTGGCCATTCGCGACACTACAGTGACTGCAACCACCCTCCCAGGTAGTACTTATTATAATCTGATATGCATCAATACGTTCAATCCATTCCAGACGAGGGAAGACATCCGCACGGGTGTTGTGCCACCCGTGAAGAGCCCCCTCATACACTACGTACGAATAGATACATACTAATAAAATATAATATACATACATATACTTACATATACAATACATAAATAAATACTTGTAATGGTTGGTTGCCATGTGGTTTCACGAGGCCATGACCCCTCGTATTAGTAGATGGAAAGGTGGATCTGGACAGTAGGGATATGCCTAGCCCCTGGCCAGGGATGTCGGTGTATTTTCTCCAAATGGTGTACAGCTAGAATCCTGCCATCGATGATGATGGGATCTGCCTAATTATCTCCGACTGATGTGTAACTGGAACCCTGCCATCACTGATGAAGATGATGTTGTCACTATCGAAACGTCACCTGATGATATTTAGCTGAACCACCGCTAGTGATGATGATGATGATGATGATACTATCGTAACGTTTCCTGACGATATATATCTGAGACTCCGCTAATGATGATGATAGTACTATCGGAACGCCTCCTGACTATATATGACTGGGACACCGCTAATGATGATGATGATGATAATACTATTGAAACGTCTCCTGACGATATATAACTGGGACACTGCTAATGATGATGATGTTGATGATACTATCGAAACGCCTCCTGACGATATATAGCTGAACCACCGCTAGTGATGATGATGATGATGATGATACTATCGTAACGTCTCCTGACTATATATAGCCGAAACACCGCTAATGATGATGATGATACTATCGTAACGTCTCCTGACGATCTATAGCTGAAACACCGCTAATGATGATGATGATGATGATGATACTATCGGAACGGTGTTCCAGTCATATATAGCCTCCTGGCTATATATGACTGGAACACCGTTAGTGAAGATGATGATGATGATGCTATCGAAACGCCTCCTGACTATATATAACTGGGACACTGCTAATGATGATGATGATGATGATACTATCGAACCGCTTCCTGACTATATATAACTGGGACATCGCTAATGATGATGATGATGATGATGCTATCGAAACGCCTCCTGACTATATATAACTGGGACACTGCTAATGATGATGATGATGATGATACTATCGAAACGCTTCCTGGCTATATATAACTGGGACACTGCTAATGATGATGATGATGATGATACTATCGAAACGCTTCCTGACTATATATAACTGGGACTCTGCTAATGACGATGATGATGATGTTGATGATGATACTATCAAAACGCCTCCTGACTATATACAACTGGGACGCTGCTAATGATGGTGATGATGATACTATCAAAACGCCTCCTGACTATATACAACTGGGACGCTGCTAATGATGGTGATGATGATGATGCTATTGAAACGTCTCCTGACAATATATAACTGGGATACTGCTGATGATGATGATGTTGATGATACTATCGAAACGCCTCCTGACGATATAAAGCTGAACCACCGCTAGCGATGACGATGATGATGATGATACTATCGCAACGCCTCCCGACGATATATATCTGAGACACCGCTAATGATGATGGTGATACTATCGGAACGCCTCCTGACTATATATGACTGGAACACCGCTAATGAAGATGATGATGATGATACTATTGAAACGTCTCCTGACGATATACAACTGGGACACTGCTAATGATGGTGATGATGATGATGAGGCTATCGAATCGCCTCCCGACTATATATAACAGGGACGCGGCATATGAATAGACAAATAAATACCTAATTGATTAATGAACCATTCAATCAATTAAATAAATAAATAGAAATGAATAAATAAGTTCGGCGTCGAGCACACGGGCCGCGCGATCCCTGGAAGTTCACACACATGCAGAGAAGGGTTAATTTGGCAAATTAACTCGCCCCTAATATGGTCAGTACGGATTCAACATGCAAACAACACCTGTGGAAAAACATATGTAAAGTTTACGGTACAGGGGTTAGCTTTCACTGTCGGCGCTTCTACCGTCTCTGTCTGGGGTGTCGAACCCGAGACCATTCTTCTTAATCGTGCGCCACCTTTATATATCGTTATAATCTCAAAACGGAAAGGGATGACATGACTTACCCATCTGCCGCCGGTTATATCCAGTCCAGTGCATCGTAATTTCACTTCATGTACCTCACTTTATACCTAAGGATTGCGGACACTTGCCTTGCACGCGCATACGATTCACAGGCCCCCAATTAACTATAGTTCGCGACCTAACCTTTGATCCTGCCATTACGCGCTTATAAGTTTCCGTAGCTGGGGCTTAGTATCCAGCCTCTGCAACTATACGGTGTATATACTCTAACCAAACCGAAACCAGACATTATTTTCTTTTCCTTAAATTTATATTCCTCGAGATACCGGAATTAGACTCTAGCTCGACAATTGTAAGTATTCATATATCTTAATAATACTGTAACATAGTCCTTACGCATCCGTACTTACCCGGGTCATCGAGACTAGACTCTAATTCTAATGATCATACTCTAATGATTATACGCACCGATATTTTTCATAAAACCCGTTACCCGTTATTTTCCGATGTTACATATTCTTATATTTATCCGAAATACCGGGATTAAGCTTTGAATCTAGGATTCCATCCATTTATAAGTTTTAACAAACCCATGAAGCAACCACTTGTCCACTTGTTGTTGTTAAAGAATTGATTGCTTCTATAATAAAACCCCACTAGTCTACATCTTTATAAGGTCAATACATATTACTTTTAGGGTCCGCCGATTTAGTTTTATTCTTAATTTATTCTTAATATAAATTTATTATCATCTCGAATATTTGATATCTACTCTCCGGCAAATTTTAATATAGTTTAAATCATTTTAATATAATTTATCATTTTAATATAGTTTAGGAATAACGGGATTCTGTAATTTCTACAAGTATAAACAACCCCAATCTTACCAAATCCATTTTATGTAGTGAAAGACGCGGGATTTATATTCTTCCTAAAATGTAAAATGAACCCGGTCTAGATGAAACATCCTTATTTAGTTTCAGGACAACGAGGTTTACGCGTTCCACGAGGAATATGATATAACCCGATCTAAACGAAGGTAATTTTATATAATTTTAGGACAGCGGAACTTACAAATTTCATAAAGTATATAGTGAAGCCAATCTAGGCGGAGACACTACGTATATTTTAAACAGAGTAAGAGTTTAAATTTTACCATCAAGTCTAATACACCGCAAGAATGTCCTAGGCATAGTAAACAAAATAGCGGTCAAAACTGTAGTGTTTCTATGTTCACACGTTTTAGCTCAAAACGAATACTACAATTTTCACATTTATAATACAAGACGCGAATTTCTAAACGAAAACATTTTAAAATAGTTCTAACCGAAACCTATGTTTCATATTTATTAAATGAAGGCGCGAATTCTAAACGAAACACTAACATTGTTTAAAACGGGACCCTATATTTATATATGCTTAAAATGAAACGCGAATTCCCGAACGATAGCATTTTATATAACTAAATGTAACGAAATCTTATATAGTTTATAAATAAGAAGACCCGGCCCCAGGCGGTTTTTATATATTTTCAATATAACGAGGCCCTACAACATCTTTATAAGTATAATACAACCCCGGTCTATCGAAACAATGTACTAGAAGTTTTTATATGTTTGAATACATGATATACGTTTTTGTTTATACGCGTTTTTATACGCGAGATTTACGTTTTCGTACAATACAAAGTAACCCAAATTATACAACCGCGAAGTTTACATCACTCCTAAAGTATAACCAGAACTAATTGAAACATTCTTTCATAGTTTAAGTCCGCGAGGCAAATATCTTTCATAAAATATAAAATACCCGAATCAAATTAAACATATTTTTACCTTATAGACTTTCCCCAACGCGCGTAATAATCCCGGCCACGTGAAACATTTTTATATGTTTTAATAGCGCGGGACCTATGTTTTCCTATATAATATAAGATAACCCGGGGCGAACGGAAGCAATTTTATATACTTTATAAAATAGTGAAACTTGTACTTCTGTAAAACCGCAAATAAACCCCGACCCCCACGAGATTATTTTATATAATTTTCTAGAATAATGAAATTTCATACATCTGTAAAATTGTAAATAAGTCCCGATTCTCACGAGATTATTTTATATAATTTTCTAGAATAATGGAATTTATACATCTGTGAAATTGTAAATAAACCCCGATTCTCACGGAATTACTCTATATAATTTTAAACGAAATGAAAATCTAGATTATTATGGGCTGAACCTGATACCCCGCGAGATCAGCTATATATTTTTCACTAGACGTATTTTTAATCCCAGAATTTATTCGCTATAATTTTAACGGACTCTTACTATTAAACATAAACAAAAAAAAAATTATTAAAATAAACTAAATATTCTTTCGATAACTAAAATAAACCCGGTCTAATCGAAACATTTCATATAACGAAATATTATATGCCTTACAAATGTAAAAAATTAAAATGAGACCTCGCGTATTTAGCAAAGATAGGTATTTTATAAGACTTATTTAAAATCGAATCTGTTAGTAACAACCCTTTTATCTTTTAACAATTTCCCGCGTGTTTAGCATAAAATAGGTATCTTTATAACGCACAGCTAGTTTCCAGAGATCCGCCAATACTATACTTAGTAAAACGAAAATTTAACTAAATTTGAACTCTACCGTTTCCTGAAATTCTGCGAATATTATTCTGTGAACCTAGTAAGACGACAAAAATAATTAACTTTATAGAACATAGTGATTTCCGAAGTTCCGATATGCCAGATTAATTACCTTTATAAAATAAAATCAAACCCGTACTCTGAGTTAAAACCCTTTTAACAGGACCTCGCGTATTTAGCATAAGATAGGTATTTTTACAAGATTTATTAACAATTTCCCGCGTGTTTAGCATAAAATAGGTATCTTTATAACGCACAGCTAGTTTCCGGAGATCTGCAAATATCAGTTCTATATATGCCGGACTAATCAACTTAATAAAGCGCAGTAATTTCCGAAGTTCTAATATGCCAAATTAATTACCCTTTATAAAATAAAATCAAACCCGTACCCCCCCTTTTCTTTTAACGTGAGCAATGTCGAAGAGTATAATTACCCGTACACCACTTTCACTTGAAGTTAAACTATAATTTTCACCCACTGGGACACTATCACTCGACGGTAACAATCACCCACGGTTCTATCACTCAAAAAAACAACCGACGCGGATTTTGCACTCTCGTAGACGTTCACACCAACTGCCTGAATTCTGCTGTGTCTTGACATTTTAAAACCCCCCTAGCAGCCAAAGGTCCTAAGTCGTGTGTTTCCAGGATTTTCAATATCCTACTTTCCTTGAAACCAAACCTTTGTTCCTAAGATTCAGTTTGGCAAAAAAAAACCATATCTCCTCTTGGATATGTCAGTTGACCCCACCTTCTGTTGCCGTCTCTGTCTCCGTCCCTGTGCCTGTTTTGGGACGGACTCAGTGGCTTCAGACGATTTAAATTCGCTTCACAAGCGCGATAATTAATTTTTAATATTTAATTTCTAAGTTCAGTCCATATTGTCGTTTGATCAACCGTAACCACAATCTATCGGGTACTCCCCTAATCATAGTTGATGTTTCTTCATTATCTACCATTATCATGTCCCGTTCCCTCGTATTTTCACTCGTCTTTATCGGAAATTTAACGATTCTTGGCCGCTATATCATGGTATCAATTTCCATACACTCACCATGTGCACACTGCATACCTAGATATAACAATCGTCCAAAGGTACTATACCTAATTTTAAATTAATTTTGGGCGATCTTTTCTCGTGGATCACCCAATGAATCCTGTCTTATGCCCGCGGCACCCCGCGCACAGGGACGTATTAGGTCCCTCCGTTGCGGAATTTAAACATAATTTGTAACCATTTATTATTATTTTTATTGGCAGTAAGATTGATCCACAAAATAACTATGTTACATAGACAGTGAATATTCTCGAACAATATAATACTGGAAGAGTACTATTCGCTATAACACAATAAACTATTAATGTAAGTTAAATTAAATTTTTAAATTCAGTGGAAGATTTTTAAGATCGTTTTGCTTTTAATTTTTTTTTCCCAAAACAAAATAAATAAATAAATAAATAAACACACAGATACACACTCACACAACCCACTATTGGACATGTTTTTATTATTCTTTTATCGATTGTATGTATGTGTTTTCGCGTAATTGGCCCAAAACTCTGTGCATCAATTATTGTCTTTTCTTCAAAGATTGATTAATTATATGGCTGTAAGAAAACCAATAAATGAAAAATAAATAAAATAAATAAGTAAATAAACCTCCAGTGCCGCAGGCAAGGCGTCGGATTAATTCAGTGCTTATTTATTGCCAAGGTACTGGACGCCTCCGCTGATAACTATATACCACTCACCATGTTCTTAGAGGTGTGTTGAAAGATTGCTAGTATCTGTCGAATCGGTCTCAAGTAGTTGTCTGTATTTGTACGTTTATCATTATTACATGCTCTTGCTATATCCGTTCCACTTCACATTATTGTTCCTCCCGTCTTCGAATTTCTATCACACTATGTTCTCCTATGTTTTTGGTACTTATATGCTTGCTTCTTCGCGTTATATTACATTTACTCCCAATTATATTTGTTTCATTTATCCATCCATCTATAAGATCCCCCATACGCTTTATCCTTTTATTTCATGTGTATATGGGCCGCAAATTCATATTATTTTATTTACAATATTCTTATCTGGATACACTTGTTCAATTATGTTTTGTGGGTTATTACTACCAAACCCGGCGAAATCTGAGCTAGAATAGCCAATCGTATACACGTTACCCGTCCTGTTGAAACTACGCTAACGTCGGACAGGTTTGTAGTGATTACATAGTTAATATATTGTATCTATATTCGAGTATATTATTTTCTTGTCGTGCCATTAATATGCTTACACGTTATCGTTATCTCTTTCCTAACTGTATATACCGTCATTGCACAATTACCTATCTGTTGTAAAAGCCTGAAGAGCGTTAGTCTACAGATAAATATAATAGAATTATAGTTAACTTCTCTACCCGCCTACGTTATTCGACTCCCGCGAAACGAAAATGAATCATTATTCGCTCCTCGATAGAGCGTCAGTCTACAGATAAATATAATGGAATTATAGTTAAATTTCCTATCTGCCTACGTTATCCGACTCCCGCGAAACGAAAATGAATCACTATTCGCTTCTCGACAGAGCGTTAGTCTACAGATAAATATAATGGAATTATAGTTAACTTTCCTATCTGCCTACGTTATCCGATTCCCGCGAAACGAAAATAAATCATTATCCGCTCAGTTAAGGTCACCCCTCTGGTACATCGTATACGTTTAATCCGTGCTTCACGGCCAATTCCTATAAATTATTTATGGGGCGTTTTCCTCTCGCGATCCCCCGATTAGACCTGCCTTCCTTACTTTCGCTTATATCTATGCATCTCTGTTGCCCGGGAATCCACTCGAGACCACGATTAATGACATTTAAGCGGTTTCAAAAACCCAGCAAAAAAGTCCATAATTCAGAAACCTCGTGGAACTGTCAATATCATCGTCACCTTAGAGTAGACGTTAATCGGTTTTTTAACGGCTCTAAACGCAATAATCGCGACCCAAATCTACGAAAGCCGTGTTCAGTATTTTTTATGGGAAGCACATGTGGACCGCTCGGACCGCGCCGATCGTCAACCATTTGTACCAAACGCGGCTTTACCACAAGATTAATATGATTTATAAGAATTGAATAGTAACTGCCCGTAACCTATATCCGATCAATCGCTACTAACTCCCTCCCAATACTAGCGTTTCATCATCCCCAAATTTTTGTAGCCCCAATACTCCGCCAGGTGGGTTTAGCTCAATTTTTCCCGCGTAGCATTTAAATCATCTTAGAGTTCAAAATAAAAATAATAAAATAAAAAAAAAATCTATAGAAACAGGTGATTCATCACACGCTAAACCTTGCGTGTCGTGCCAAGCCACGAGCAAAGCACAATACGCAAAGATTTCCATATCACACAGAGCTATAAAATCAAAATTCAAGCAGAAAAATAAATATCTACTGGCCGTACATCGCGGGATATAATAATAATTAATAACGACCCTTGCGTGACCGCGCAACATGAGTCGCACGCTTATTGCGTATCAAACTCTAATTACCTAAAGTTGTCATTCCAGTATAATAATAATAATAATAATTGTTTTCGCGAATACTCACCTCAAGGGCGCTTTACGAGTTAAGATTTACGATTTAAGAATGTTTCGGATAGACAACGAAATTATTATATTTAGATTATATTTAAAAAAAATCAATGCCCCTAAAATATGACAAAGCATACGATTTAGTCTTAAAACTAAGACGTTTTTATACTCCTTGCACATATTTTTTCATAGCTACGTAGTAACGGGTATTGTACTAGTTACATATTATAACAATAGCTATTACAACCCGTCAAAAATGACGTCTTTTTATATATTTAATTTGTAGCTGTACATAAATTAGTAGTTATAATGTCCTAATTAAAACAATCAATTCTCTTATACAATTTTTTAAAATATATATTTTTTTATGATAATGTTGAAATTTTTTCATATTAATAGTTCTTTTAATGCAATAAATGTGAGTTAAGGCTCTGAAAACAGTGCCGAATAGCGTTAATGACGGACATTATCACAAAAAGAATGATATATTTTGATAATGATTATGCGGTGAAATAAGTTAGTGAAATAGTAAAATAAATTAAGATTAAATATTTGTTGACCACGGATATAATATTTCTTTATAACCGAGAGAGAAAAATTAAATCCTACATTACAAAGAGAGTTGAACTCAAAACCACTTTACAATATTTCATCGACTTTTCCGCTCGGGCAGGTCTGCTCCGCTTGGTTATGGCAGGGTAGATTCTACCCTCCGGTAGATTTCGTACCCAGGGTAGATTCGGTCGCTACTGTTCTAGATGCTTCACTCATTTCAGATAACATTATTACGTATAGTTCGCATACAAATTATTTCTAATTCTGTAGCCGTAAATCACTGTGGATTTCCACTTTAATGATTTAATTAAGTCAATTTTTTACTACCGTAAAATGGGGTGAATAGAAACAACTTTTGAGTTAGGTTGGTTAGGTTTAATTAGATTAAATTAGGTACGAATACAATTTGATAATTCCCACGAGGTATACGGACGTTTTCAGATTTTTTCTATTATGGTTTAATGACTTTTACGTGCTTTGGAAAAATCACAGGATTTATTATTTTCCAACGGTTTTTCTCTTGTCTACGGACTATTTTTACGGTAAAAATTTCGAATTTTAAAAATATAATAACCATAAAAATTTAAGGTTTATTAAATAATGGTCATTTGACGTATTTACGTATTGAAACAACACGAACCGTGAGGATGTGTTGAGATTCGATTTCCAATGTTTCACTGAAGTCGTTTCACAGCGTCATCAGGAGATTGCCCTTTCGCCGGGTATTTTATAGGGTTCGTAGAAAAATATCTGTTTTTCAATATCTAAATTATTTAACTGTAATTTCGGATATTTTATACGCACCGTATGTATTACCGAGAAGCGAATCTCGACGTTTCGTTGGATACTTAACGTCATCAGGAGGACGACCTTTACCCGCGGAGGTATCAGTCCGACCTCCACTTCCGCGGGTAAAGGTCGTCCTACTGATGACGTTGGATAAGTATCCAACGAAACGTCGAGATTCGCTTCTCGGTAATACATACGGTGCGTGTAAAATATCCGAAATTTCAGTTAAATATGTCTAACTACCGTAATAACAACCTTCACTCTTTAATAACCTAAATTATTAACTAACTAAAGTATAAACATAATTTCAATACAAAATCTTTTTTAATATTTGTGTCAGAATAAATCTGATTTCATTTTCGAAATTATGCCGATAATACTTACTTTTGAAAACATCACGGACCAGTGATTGGCAAAAATGCAGAAAAGTAGGCTGATACAGACGAAAAATTTCTCTAATTTAAAAAAATGGTTGATTTCATAGTTAATAAGCTTCTATTATGAATTTGTCTTACCTTATGAACTTGTCGAACCTTAAATACTTTAATAAATAAATAGAGACGAAAAATTTCTTTGATTTTAAAAAATGGTTGATTTTATAGTTAATAAGCTTCCATTATGAACTTGTCTTACCTTACGAACTTGTCGAACCTTAAATACCTTAATAAATAAATAGAGACGAAAAATTTCTTTGATTTTAAAAAATGGTTGATTTTATAGTTAATAAGCTTCCATTATGAACTTGTCTTACCTTATGAACTTGTCGAACCTTAAATACCTTAATAAATAAATAGAGACGAAAAATTTCTTTGATTTAAAAAAATGGTTGATTTTATAGTTAATAAGCTTCCATTATGAACTTGTCTTACCTTATGAACTTGTCGAACCTTAAATACTTTAATAAATAAATAGAGACGAAAAATTTCTTTGATTTTAAAAAATGGTTGATTTTATAGTTAATAAGCTTCCATTATGAACTTGTCTTACCTTATGAACTTGTCGAACCTTAAATACTTTAATAAATAAATAGAGACGAAAAATTTCTTTGATTTAAAAAAATGGTTGATTTTATAGTTAATAAGCTTCCATTATGAACTTGTCTTACCTTATGAACTTGTCGAACCTTAAATACTTTAATAAATAAATAGAGACGAAAAATTTCTTTGATTTTAAAAAATGGTTGATTTTATAGTTAATAAGCTTCCATTATGAACTTGTCTTACCTTATGAACTTGTCGAACCTTAAATACCTTAATAAATAAATAGAGACGAAAAATTTCTTTGATTTAAAAAAATGGTTGATTTTATAGTTAATAAGCTTCCATTATGAACTTGTCTTACCTTATGAACTTGTCGAACCTTAAATACTTTAATAAATAAATAGAGACGAAAAATTTCTTTGATTTTAAAAAATGGTTGATTTTATAGTTAATAAGCTTCCATTATGAACTTGTCTTACCTTATGAACTTGTCGAACCTTAAATACTTTAGTAAATAAATAGAGACGAAAAATTTCTTTGATTTTAAAAAATGGTTGATTTTATAGTTAATAAGCTTCCATTATGAACTTGTCTTACCTTATGAACTTGTCGAACCTTAAATACTTTAATAAATAAATAGAGACGAAAAATTTCTTTGATTTTAAAAAATGGTTGATTTTATAGTTAATAAGCTTCCATTATGAACTTGTCTTACCTTACGAACTTGTCGAACCTTAAATACCTTAATAAATAAATAGAGACGAAAAATTTCTTTGATTTTAAAAAATGGTTGATTTTATAGTTAATAAGCTTCCATTATGAACTTGTCTTACCTTATGAACTTGTCGAACCTTAAATACCATCTTCAAGTCGGACCAAAGATCATTCTCAAGATTTTGCACTCAAACACCTGCATTTTCACCTGCAATTTGCAATTGAATAGACGAACTTTGACTTTAGCTGGAGTGAAAGACAATAGATTACTAAATGGAGCACCTCTTGACAACAAAATAACACCTGTTAGCTGACAGAAACTTCTTGTTGTTTCATCGTAGAATTGTCATTATTGTAAAACATAGACATCGGATGCAAACACTTGGGTGCTTTCAAAATACTTTATTTAAAAAACGCAAATTTTATTCAGCACCTAAAAATGTAAAAAATACGTTTTAGAAAATACTAAATTAGTTCTTGTTCCACTAGTATTCAGTTCCAAAATGTAAAAATGTTTCACATTGTGCACTCCTTTGTGAGTTCAGTAAAACCTAATACATCGTATGTGGGGTATAAAAACAAAGGCAGCAATATCCAAAAAGTAAAAATAAATGTTTTGAACGCAGTCACTATTTTTTTGTAAATTTTAATTTTTTTTTTCTTTTAAGATGTTTTAAAAATTGTGATTGTATGGATTCGTGAGATGTCTTTTTTTTTCAATAATATTACAAAGCAAACGATGATCTTAAATTCATTAAAATTATTGAAAACTGTAGGTCGACCACAATCAAAAGACCATTCCCTAGCTTTGTACGGTAAGAAGAGAGCGGAGGAAAGTTGCCAGGCAAGCTCGTATTACAAGCTTCAATATGATATTCCAAATAAATATATATTTTTTAGTTTAAAAAAGGTTACTTACTTACTACAAAAACTTATTTTGTGTTCATTTTTTGCATCGTAACAACACACAGATTTTTTGCGTACATTCTTTTGATTGCGGTCTAGCTATAGCTCTAACTCGTCAAAAATGACGGTATTTTACATGTCGGTTCCTAAGGATTAAGTATTTAGTTATTTTATTAAAAAAAAAAAAAATTGCAAAAAAATATTTTTTCGAAAAAATAATTTACTATAAAAAAGGTTACGGACATTACACGAAGTTACGTGGACGGAAGGACGAAGGGACGGATCGACAAACAAACGGACGGACGGACAGACAAGCAACGAAATTATTATAATTGAGATTCTGTTAGTTTATCAAATTAACAATTGATGTTTAAAAAAACATTATTTAAAAAAATATATATTTACTGTGTAGTTTTTTCAACGCTTTTTACTTAGTTTATCCCTCCCTTCTCTGAATTAATTATTCTAATATCCTGGCATCTGTGCATGTACCATTTAAATTCTGCTTCTTCTTCTTCATGTGCCCTGTCGGGTACCCCCGCCGTCGGCGATCATCTGGGAGAAAGTTTCCCTGTCCAGGGCAGTGCGGAACAGCTCTTCCACGCTTCTTATCCCGGTCCACTCTCGGATGTTTCCAAGCCAGGAACGCCGCCTCCTTCCGACCCCTCTGCGACCCTCAATCTTCCCCTTCATGAAAAGCTGAAGGATGGAGTACTTTTCGCCTCTCATTATATGACCAAAGTATGAAATTTTACGGAGCTTTACTATGTTGAGTAACTGTCTGTTTGTATTTGCTAACATTACTTGTCATGTCAGTCCAAGATATCCTTAACATTTTACGATGTATCCACATTTCTAACGCCTCTAAGCGATTTAGAGTAGTCACCTTCAGCGTCCAAGCTTCAACACCGTAAAGTAGAACTTAAATTCTGCTTACAAACCATGAAAATATATTTCATTTTATCGCTTTCATTATTATCAAAGCCTCCCAGCCAGTGTGGTCGCGCATGTGTGAAACGTAAAGAAGTAACTTGCTTGGGAACTAACCAACTTTGGACCCCTTAAGACCCCAACTTTATCGAAATTATGTATGTGTTAAAGGTGAGAGGAAATCTGTTTTATTATTCCTCACCGAGGCTTTCAAAAAAGAAAAAAAAGCCTACTTTGGCCCGGAAAGTTGGGTGGACAAATTGTCGCGTTAACCCGAGTTACGTTAAGTAGGGGTGGCGAAATTGTTTTGTTAAGTTACCAGCCGTCATAATCGTCTTTCAGGGGTGGTTAATAATGGGGGGGAGATTATTCTATTGGCACTCCAGTATGCCGATTTAGTGCGGTAATATTTAAACTCACTTTCGATGCCCATATTCAGTCGCACGTAAAATATGATAACCTTTTTATAATCAAGTATCTACGAAATCACTTTTTGTAGGAACGATTTATTATTTTTTGTAATAAAGCAATAACATTTTAAAAGGGATATTCTTGCACTCAGTTGCAACTGTTATACTTTTCATTGTAAAATAATGATGGAAAGTAATACAAAGAAGATCTTGGTTCGTAGTAGAACTAATATGCATATTTATTTATTTGTTCGTGCCCATTATAATTTTTATAATATATAAAGAAGTATATAAAATAATATCAGGTATAAGCAGTACATATTAGATATAAAATTATAGAGTCCAAGCACGTATTATAAAAAAAATAAAAAAATATTACATAACATTCAACAAGAATATAAAAGAAAATCAGGTATAAGCATTAAAATATTATGAGTATAAAAATTAAAATATATAGTAAAAAGCATTATTTTGTATATATTTTAAATAGTACTATCTCTTTCTTAAAATGTCAACCATATAATCGTGTTCATTACCAGTCTTTGACTTGTAATTAATTCTGGAATTGTGTCAATAAAAGGTGACAAATTGTCGAGTTCTATATAAGGATGGGATATTGTAATTGAAGCATGCTACTAGGTCAGGGTTGTCCAACATATTATTTACAATTTTGTAAAGAAGAACTATATTACAAATTTTCCTTCAATCATATGAGGTGAGTAATTTCAGTGTTGTATTGGTATATTAAACTTGCAGTTTGTCTGAGAATTTTTAATTAGTCTCTAAACTATTGTAACCAAGCATACCTACTTACCCTGGAGAAACTCGGTTGGCTGGAGCCAAGGAGATATCTGTACAGAGGATCAAGCATAGTAATTTCTCCACCAGACTACAATTGCTCACATTTGGAGTAGGTACTTATTATGTGGGCTTGCTAATAAATGATAATACGCCAGATATTTTTACTTTGTATTCGCAGACTAATGGAATCTTGTTTCCACGAGTAAGATTATATCTCACATCTCACGAGGCGAATCATTGGCAACCCCCGCCCGACGATGGTTGGGGACGAGGACCTCAAATTACTAATGCCATTTCTTTCAGCGTCCCTTTGTAATGCAAATTTATTTGTTTCGAACAAATAAATAAGTCGCAGCCTCCCTTTTAGCCGACGTCACATCAAGTGGAGGGGAGAATCAACATATCCGGAGGATCATGAATAATGGATCCGGGGTGAGAGCTCCGGCGACATCTGACGGATTCGGCGGAAAGTGCCGAGCCGAGAGACGGCAAACAGCTTTAATATTAAACGATTGTCTTAATGCCGCGGTTATAGAAACCCCTCACGAACAGAGGAGTCCTCCAAACTGCCGGGCGCGCCTTTTTTCGGGCCACCCTCAAATGAAAGGTCCCTTTTAGAAGAACAAAGCGGCGTAACTCTCCCGGATAGCCTGGAACACTGCGCGAAGTTTGGGCGCGGGACCTTCTCATTTATTTATTTATCCCTACAACAGAAGCTTGGAAAACAAACCAAGAACTGCCAGAGCTCAAGCACAAAAGACTAATTTATAATGTACTTATTTATCTCACAAATACTTGGTGTTTTCAAATATTTTTTTCTGACCAAACAAATTTAGCACGGGAAGTATCATATTGCATTTAATTTTGCCAAAATTTGGACAAAACTCAAGTGGGAACCATTTGCAAGATCCAACGGGCTTTCAGGGTTCGTGCTATGAGCATCTCACGGATAAAATGATGGTGCAACCGCTTCAGCGAACTGCGTCGTAGTCGGCTTTCAGAAGCCGAAACAGCAATGTGATTGACCAAGTGCTGACTTTGGTCATGCAGAATCATCATAACATATTCGGTCAATTTGCAAACCAGGTTGGGAAGGGTATTGATTGATACATTCAATTTTGAAAAGAGTGTCAGATGACAGGCAGGTTCGTTACAATAATGCATCCTCCAATTCTTTGCGTATAATTCAGGCTTTTTTGATCAAACACAGAATTTTCCTGGATTGTCAGGCTCTCAACTCTCCTGAAATAGCTCCGTGTGTATTTTGGCTATTCACTGACTGATTCACGTCGATTATATCTCTCTAATCGCTTTACAATATTTAGGCGCTGGTCAGATATAATGCACCCTCAATCGCTGCTCGTTGTTTCGCTTCACTTGTCGCTTTTATCTCTGGCTTCCACTAAACGTCAAAATAAAGTATGTCACAGTAATGGCGAAGCACGATTTTATGGAAAACGTTATTTCGCGAGTGTTATGGTATTTTAGACTGACTTCTAGTTCTTTTTCATGATTCGTATGCGGATGCGGAGGTTGAAGTGTGAACGCAGGAAGATGCGCGGCCCCCAGCGCGCCGCGCACGGCTATAATAGACTATACGATTTAATTAATTCGAATTCTTGAGTATGAGGTATAATTTTTTGAATATTTTTATATTAATGATAATGACATTTTCTAACTACGCATGTAAAATTTAATTAAAATAATCGATATTTTAATGGTTTTATGGATACTGCAATATAAGAAACAGAACGTTAAATTTTTGACTTTTTTAAAACGATATATTTAACAATTCGTCGAAAAATATCAATGTCTGAATAGCACCACTTCTTTTTCAAACCGTATAAATCAATTTGTAAATAAAATATGTTGTTTTTATTTGAAAATATATGAGATTAAGTGTACCAAAGATAACTCTATTGCATGAAAACTAAAATAGTGTTAAGGGATTATATTTTTTTTGATGTTATAACAATATATTTGTTCATATTTTTTTAAGGAAATGCTTCAAAAGTAAATGAATCTATCATAAGAAAATTATTAAAAGCCTGTTTAGCTATGGGTTTTGCAAAATGATTTAATAAGTTTACGTTAAATTTAGCAAAATCGAGAGCAAATACGAAAATCGTGTACGGGGGCCTCTTAAGCTGGCTCGCGGTTAGCTCAGGGTTTTGTTTTTTGTTGAGTCGGTCGACACATACGTATGGGTACGTCTATGAATACCTATACTGAAGAAAATCGTAACCATTCTGTGTTTTATTTTGTCTCCACATCCCGAGTTTGGGAACAAAATAATCTTGATTTAGGATCTCGCGACAATATATTCTAAAACTGGGGACGAGTGTGTTCTTGTGTCTGGAAAGAATTTAGAGTTAGGCGTCTGATACACATGCTTATTTAGTGGCACGTGAGCATGCGCAGTATCGATCTTGACAGTGGCATGCTTATTAGTGGCATGTGTGTACGAACATTCCTAGAAATGAGCATGCCACCTAGTGGCATGCTCAAAAATCAACCGCCGGTTGATTTATAAGTATGCCACTGTCATTCACCATAGAGAAGGGGTATCTTTGGAGCATGTGTGAACAGACTTGCTTATTTATGAGCATGCTTATGTCATTCGCGGGCTTCCCGGCTAGTATTATCAATGCGATCTTCTCAGTCCGCGACAGATGAAACAAATATGGCGCGTTGGGGAGATGATAAAACGTTACTTTTCGTGACTTATTATAGGAATCACGAATGTCTGTGGAATACTCGGTCACCGTTGTGTAAAAATAATATAGTGAGAAATAATGTTTACGAAACTTTATTAATAGGCAAACTAAAATCAAAAATGTGCGGATGGAAACTCGGGAACTTTTTTGATTCACTTGAATTTTCTATTTCAGTTTGCAATGTTTCCATTTTGAACATGAGCGTCTCTATTCTATGACAAGAGCATGCCACTAATAAGCATGTGTGTTTAGTTGTTAGCTTTGGGCGTGCTTATTTATGAGCATGCCACTAATAAGCATGCCCAACCAAGAAGCATGTGTATCTGTACCTTTACGGGTATGAACGTGTGTCAATGATACCACATCACTCGCCTTCCCGCGTTTGAAAATGATTTCGACCGGCGAGATCGCGCGAGAAAGTAAATAATTCATTTTTATTACCTCGGCTGCAGCCATTCCGCCGCGGCTCGGCTCGTCCGAGTAATTGGATTGGTCCCGGATGGCGGCCGCCACCAGCAACTCCGCGCGGCCTCCGCGCCCGCGGTCCGGGCTGGATGGCCGCGCGGAGGGCCGTTACCATTCCGGGCGAGTGGTCATCCGCAGTAAAAGTCGGTTTCCCACGTACGGGAACGGAATTAAACCGCGGGCCAATTAAACTGACGGCGCACAGTGGTGAAATTCTCGAAATTCCTCTTGCACTTCGGCGAAAGCAGACAGACAGAAGTTGTGAAGTTTTAGACCCGCAGACAAATTGATAATTAGTTCTGTATAATGCAGTGCGATTTTTGACCGGATTACGTTTCAAGAAATTGTCATAAAAATCCAAGATTTGATTTTATGAAAGGACTGGTTGGAAACGTATGAATATAAAATATCGTCACGAGATCGTGTCTATGGTAGGCAAATGAAACACTGGAAATTAATTAAAAATTAAAACACTGATTTCTCACAACGAAGGTTCCGGGTTCGATTCCCGGTGGGGTTACAATTTAATCCACGTGATTTACTCAAGCCTGGGTGTTTTGTGGTGTATGTCGCTTCTGTAATAGGGCCTTAAAAAAACTTGATTAATTACAAAACGTCACTGGACACGAATTAATTCGCATTAATTTGTCACTAGAATATTCACTATTGTCTTTTCCAGGGTCTTCCGCTCTGTTTCGTACGAAAGTACTCACTCTGGGCTTATTTCTGGTAAATTATTTTATGTGGTCGCTCGCTAAGCCGTTTGCTTCACTTGTCAAAAATAACTTTGGCCGCGCCTGCACTTGTCGTTTCTCCATATTTCTAGTGATTATGATTTCTTCGAGAATGATGTAGTTGATTCTAGATTCATGTGTACTGTTCGAGGGACTTCGACAATGCGTAGTTACCATTGTTTTTAGACTCTCATGACAAAATTAAGTTTTTGGAAACAAAAAGATAGAGTTGTGGTGATTTTAATAAGAAGGACTGGTGAAGAAATACAAATAAATGATAGGGTCGATGCTCGTGAAATACTAATCCACGCAATGACGTGTATATACAGGTTGTCTAACATGTGTTTTAAAAATTATAAGCATTTAAAAAAAATCAAAAAAATCTACATCCTGTGACGGTCTTTCCACTCCTGTTGCTACAAATCTTTATTTTGCTTCATTTTTTTTATTGTGTAATCCTGAATAATGCTTTTGTAAACTTTTATCCAAAATTCAAAGTCAAACGCTCCAGCTTGGAAGAAAATGCCACTTTTTGACCAAACCAAGTATCCAAAATCAATACTTTGCCCAGTTTTAACTGACTGTTTTTTTAATTTTTTAAAAAAGTTTTCTGATAACTATTATGACTTGGCCTATCACCCGATTTCGGCTTGACATCGAGATACGGGACACCCTGTTTATACATATTTTCTAGCGTTTGGTATGATTTTACTAAAAAAAGTATCATGGTATGGTTGAGCGCCACTATGTGGAATGGTCTCTATGATAGCTGATCTCATTAAGTTTTCAAATTAATATTGCCATAAAGTAAAGGTTGGCCAAATCGCATTAATCGCTTGTTTTTCCCCTTTCAACCCTTTATATTTAATTATGGATAATTTCCACCTTAATCTTACTCAATCGCAACTTAATATAATACATATAATAGGTACGATGACAGTATAAAAGAAAGAAAGAATAAATGATTTTAGAGAAGAAAATATTTTGAAAGGATTCTAAAAAATGATCCACATTGCGATTAATAAGATTTTCAATAAAATAAAAGTATAAAATTGTGCAATCTGCCATTTTAACTGAAACACCGGTCAGAGCGAATGACGTCACGCCCCAGTACCCATCACCGTGTCTTTGAACCGTTGCCATAGACACAATGCAATGTTAACTGACGCTTGACGTCACATAGGCGAACTGACAGCTGCGGGCGTTTTTGCGCGAAATTAAAAATATGTAGATGAAAATGCAATTATTTGCGTAAAAACTTATTATATTACTGAAATAATGTTATTTTCGGTAATAGTAGACGTGTACCTACAATATATGTATTTCGTGTTATTTCAAAATCTGTCATCATGCCTATTATTATTAACTAGCTGTGCCCGCGCGGCTTCGCACGCGTAGATTTTAGTACACTGTTTGGATCGTCATAGAACTTTCGCGAACCTTCCAGAACTTTCAAGAAATTTATCGAATGTACAGGAACCTTCGAGACACATCGACACATTCCGTCACTCAGTTGAGAACCTTATAGAACTTTCGGGAATCTTCCAGAACCTTCTCCTTCCAGAACTTTCTAGAGCAGTTTTTTCCGGAACCTTTTAGACTCACCAACACAGTCGGCGCACCTATTTTGAAACAATCTGAAGCATTTACAGCCTTTCGAAAACAAAGCAATATGCTAGAAAGCACATTTTCGTCACCCACTCCCACCCACACACTGCCACCCCCACCAAACTCGCATATTTTCGATGTGACACCAAGGGCTATCCACCACCATAACCACCGGTGGGTGGTTGTGGCTGGTTGTGGAGAAAACTTGGCGGATAGGGAAACACGGGTTTCTTTATATATATATATATATTGATTGATTCAAATTGTCTACAGCCATTAGCATCTTCTGGGTTCGAGCGTTTTTTTATGTCTAAGTGATAAATCTAATTTGCATTAGAATCGTTTTCTTTCCCATTTCTCATCTGTTTGGTATCGGCTTTTCCATCACTCTGTAAGAACTCCGGTGTGGAGTAATTTCCTGGTTAAGAAGGCTCCATTCTCTGCCTTTTGTCGATGGTGGGAGGCTGGGGGGCTATCAATACACAATTTTTGGTAACATGATCACCTCTTCGCATTATGTGTGAGTCTTGTTACATTACCAGCCCTTCTGTACCTTAACTGTCTGCAAGTCTCCATATTTATTAAGTTAATTTTTATTATTTTTACAGCATTAAATATTAATTACAATATTTTTTATTTTATATTGGAATATTTTAGGGTAGTTTTAATTTATTTGGATTATCTTTTGTTTGTCAGAAGTCGGGCACAGTCGGGTGAAGCGCGAAATTAAATTATTATTGTATAAAATAAGCTTATATGTTATTAATTATACGTAAAAGCAGTCCGGAGGGCCTCGTAACAGCAAAAGGTTTCTGCTAGTTTGTAATAAATGTGAAGGTACTCGGGTCGTGCACATTAACTCCTGTGTGTCGGTGATGTAACGTAGGTCTACCTGTCATACAAAATATGAAATATCTACCTTATTTACGAAAACTAAAACGTCACATTTTTTGTAATCATCGAATAGACATTTTCACATCAAAATTACTAAATTAAACTGTTAGGAATGTACGGATTTTTTAATTAAAAAATATTTATTCATTACTCTCGTATTTTCGGCCAGTGTGCAAGAGAGAGCAGAATATTGTACATCGCAGTTAAATCGAGCAAGAAAGAGCACTACAATACCATACATTTCATGTAGGACAGAGATGGCGGTAGCTTGGGTTTCGGCGAAAGCAAAACAATATAGAAAGAGTACGGTAGAGTCGGGTAACATGTGTTAGACAAAGACGGAGTGCAGGCGACTGAAGCGAGCTGGCGACCGCTTCGTTGTATTCAGTTGTCAATGAAATATCGGCGGAAGCGCACGCAAATTCGATTTGCCATAATTTTATAATAATTTACTAAAATAATGCAAATATGTATGTTGACCTTACATAATTATATAAAGGGACCTTTTAAAAGTCCTATCTGTATCGTATTTATGTATATTTTGTCACATATTAAAAACTATGCCGATTTTTAATCAGGTAACGCTGTGTTACTCCACCGTCCCCAAAGTTTTTTTTTAGCACAGTCTTTTAAGAGTTAATCATTGCTTATAATACATGTTATTTATTAACATACAATATTTTTGGATATTTGACTCAATTACGCCATGAACTCATGCATGCGGATCGATAAATGTTAAATGATATGGCAATATTGCTGAGTCAGGTCGACCAAGGAGGTCGACATACTGTGAAAGTGGATATACGAGAGCGCGTAATACTGCAATTACAGTTAATGTCTCGTCAGCCACTTTATGCAATTACCTTAGGTGTCATGTATATTACGAGCCCGCATACAAAAAAGTGCAGTCGGGTCTTCGCCCTCGGATAGGGTGGACCTTCGCCACGTTCCCAGACTTTCTTTGTTATATTTACTTGTGTACTTTCACTTGCCTCCGCAGCATCTCTCCAGTGAAAAATAAACATCCATACGAAAACACAACTCTTTCAATCTGTAAACCCATAATGCATCCCTTAAAATGTATGTACAACATATTTTATTGAAGAAAATTAAAATTTATTATTGGTTTACAGCTTAAGTTGTATAAGTATCTTTTAAGTACATTTGTAAGTTCACTGTTGTGTATATATTTAGTATTAAATAATGATTTTATTTCAGTCTTTTTAAAATAATTCGCTTAATTGCAACACCCAATAGACAAAATTGAGATAAATGTATTTGATTTTATAGCCAGAAGGAGATTTTGAAAATGATATTATATTTTGATAAATTGCTTCTAAAATATACAAAACTGTTTTCAAGCGTCACTACTGCCAGATAATTATTTTCAATATGTCACTCTTGTTTTAGTCGATTGGATTGTGCCAGTTTTTTTTTTGAACCCCTCATAATGTATTGAAAATGACATTTATAAAACTAACCCATAAAAACCAAGTTTTTATTATACTCCCTTTCTCATTTACTAGTCGAAAATGGTTTGGCGCTTAACCTACGCGTTGGGCTTCGGTCGGGCGACGCTACGAAAGTAGTAAAAAAATTCCAAAAATCCAAAATTATACTACATATACAAAATTAATCAGGTTTAGTGTCTACCAGACGCGTCGCAGTCTTTTCACACAACTTACTCAGTTTTATGAAAAAACTATTAAAAATTTGAAAAATCCAAAATTATACTATAATTATTTTTTTTTTTAACGAAAATTTGATAGATCTTTTAAGCGTCGCTACGAGTCTGCTTGCAAAGTTTCAGCTCGATTGGATCACGGGAAAAGGGTTAAAAATCGATCCAAAGTTTTTGCGTCAATCAATCAATCAATCAGACGCCACGAGTTAAAATAAAGGGAGTAAAAATATAAAATGCACATCAAACATTGATCCTTCTATTTTGTAATCGAACGTACGTTCAAATTTTCCCTCTAAATTGGTAGTTGGTTGGGTGGCCGCAGGGGCGCACGGCGCTAATGAAGTTAGGCTAAACAGAGTGACGTCTATCACGGAAACTAACCAAAGTGCAAGTTCCCCCAGGAACCGACCACCGTTCAGTATAGACACGCTGCCTTACATTTGTAGTTGCGCCACGTGTAGCTAATCTGAATAGCCAATCACAAATACATCCGCCACTAGTGATGGGTCCGCTCTGTACTCACTACTACAATGTAGTACTACACTACATTGAAGTGCACACTTCGCACATTTTGATGTGTAGTGCACAATACAAACTACAAACACCAAAGTTATTGAAAGTATAAACTTCAAATAGTACACTTCATTTCAAAGCGAACACTACAAAGCACATTCTTCAAAGTTATCGAAAGTATGAGAAACACATTTTAAATAGTGTATTTTTTACGTGAAATTTTTGGAATGAAGAAATTTTTGGCTAGTTGATGTAGCTAAACGGAGAAATCTCTGGAAACTGTAACAACCCCCTCCCCCATGGTTTGAAAATTTTTTGGAACCGAACGAAGAAATCTGGCTGGCGACCTTTTTTTTTTGTCATTTCATCGTCATTTATTAAAATATTTTTGTCGTTGACCTTTTTTTTTTTTACTACTACAATTACTTCACTTCAAGTAGTTTTTACTACAATTGTAGTGTACACTTTGTAGTCTTCAAACTGGTGAACGTGTGTGTGTTGTAGTCTTCATTTTGAAATGAAGTTTTTCCCTTCGCTATCCGCCACCTCTCTTGCATTCATTTGTGAGAACGAACCATCTCCCACGCATCAGGGCTTTGTGCAAACTGACATCTCTGGTTAAAATAATAAATTAAAAATGTGGCGCTTTGATAAGTCGCGATACTAATAATTTCGAATGTCTGTCAGTAACTTTCTATTCAATAGCTGATCTATGATCACTATGATCTCATTAAGTTTCCAAATGATTTCAATATTGTTGTTAAAAAATAATGAAAACGTTGACTTTATGTCCTTTTAACAAAATATTCTTATTTATACAGGGTTATTTGGAAAACATTAGTAACCTCGCAGGACTATATTCCTGCCTTGATTATTAGTCGAAAATGTTCAAGCTATCATTACCTAATATAAATAGTTATGGAGATATGCGACATCAAAGTTTTCTTTTCTTTTCAATATTTTTGACTTATTTTTTGTAAAAAGCTGGACTATCATTACAGTAACTCATATCGATTATGAAAAATTCATTCGTTTCAAAACAAGTTAAATAAAATAATAAAAACCCTGAAAAAATTCCAATTGGAATGTTTTCCAATTGGAATTTGAAGGTTTTTATTTGACTTGTATTAAAGAAAATGAATTTTTCATATTCGATGTAAGTTACTGTAATGCTAGTCCAACGTTTCACAAAAAATAAGAAATATTGAAAAAAAATTGCAAACTTTGATATCGCATATCTTCTTAACTATTAATATAAGTTCATAATAGCTTGAAAATTTTCGACTCATAATCAAGGCAGGAATATAGTCCTGCGAGGTTATTAATATATTCCAAATAACCCTGTATATTTCAGTTTAAGTAAAATTAAAACTAATAAATGCATCAATTACTGTATCGCATATGTCGTTGGTATTAATCATTAAATAAAATATAAAATTTTCAATGCAAAACTCCGTGTCCGTCACTAACGATACCAGATGGCACAAATAATGGTGAGGTGTATAAAATGTGGTACAAAAAACGTGTACTTCCTGTCAGACATCAATGTCCGCGCAGTAGCTATCACCGGCCGCGAAGCGGCTACCATAGCCGACAACTTGGTCTTGCAGCAAGTAGAAACCGCGCACTGGCCATCATTGGCTGTGAATCTACCATCGGTGACAGCCGATTGTAAACACCAACGGCCGCGCAGCGGTCACTACCAGCCGCGAATCGGCCACCATAGCCGACCACACTGTCAAACAGCAAGCATATGGCATTGGCCGCGTAATGGCCATCAATAGCCGCGCACCGGCTACTATAGTCTGCCCAGTTTACTGCTTCTCTGTCGGGCTATCTAGTAGCACGTAAACGCATTATAAGATATCGAAGTATTGTTTTCTTTTTATTTATTAGATTGTTGATGATATGTATATTATCCTTTTTATTAAATAAACTCGAAACCCAACAGATGCAGAAAGGGATGAAAAGACGAAGTTAAACTTCTATCAATAATAAATAAACTCACGGGATAATTTGATGAGAGGAACTGGTGAGGAAGTAGACACTTCCATAACAGTTCCGGGATAGGGTGGGTTTTCGCCCCTTTCTGCTTCTCTTTTTGCCCAGCGATCAAGAGAGCCGCCCGCAGAAAATAAAATTACGTAATTTTGACTTATACCTAGTTTTGAATAATAAAATAATAATGTTACAGCTTTTTCTGTACACCTTAAAATTTGAAAAAATCCGTGCTCTTATTATTACGGACAAAAGCTAACAAAATATTCCTCTGTTCCAACTGTTTAAACTGTTTCTGTTTCTGTTACATGTTTTAAATATTTTAATTTAGTAGTGTGGTTCTCCCTTTAATTTTTATTATTTTCTTTCTCATGTGCACTCCAAGTTAGTGACGTGGTTTTGTGTGGATTCTCCGCCGCGTCACAGTTAGTGTCTTAAATTTATGCAAATTAGGATGGCGAAAGAATAGGGTCGATTTTGAGATAGAATGGCCAGTTTCAGTGGTAAGTCCCACCCCACTATTGTGGGCGGTCTGTTTGATGTGTAACAATTTGTTTTTATTAAAATATTTATTTAATTTTTTTGTTTTATAATTATCGGTAGACATTAAATTCAGAGTTTTACCGATTTATCAGTAATGCCATTTTTCGGTAAATTTGCATGCCTTATGAACAGCCTTTTGTTTTCTGCTCGTAATGATATTTATTTTTTATATACAGGACATGATAAATTATCGAGTAGATACTTGGCGTTACTTTACACAATGCTGGCTATAAAAAAAATTAACTAAAAGCCATTACCCGGTATTGAATAAATGTTTTGTGAGTACAAAGTACTGATGAAAAATTAAACCATTTTGTATATTATTTGCACAAAGGATGCAATATATTAAAAATGTGTATCGTTTTCACTACGCGTCAGATTTACTAGCACTTCCTGTGTCATAGACGATAATACCAAATAAATATTTTATTTTAAACTTTTCAGTAATGTGAATAAAATTACATTTTCAAAATGTACATAATGTGTCATGGGATCGTGTCGATAAATCAAACACATTACATTAATTTAAAGTTTTAATTTATCACCTAAATCACAAAATTCAGCTGGAGCACTATTCTTTAATCCTCAAAAATTTCACACTCATCACTTATCTCTGGAACACTTTATATTCGTGTGTTTCCGGGATATTCGCACGTCTGTGGTCGCAATTCGCTAATGAATGCTCTATAGGTACTCTCTTAATTTATTGTCGCTGGTTGCACGGTTTCTGAGGGTCGCCGAACTGTCATAAAACAGACTGTTTTGCACAGCAGTTATGTGGCCCCTTAAATAAATATTTATATAATGTCATTTCGCGAAGTTTCGAGTATGATCGACTGACTCCTTAACATTTCCAGCGATTTCTAACTTCAGAATATTTTGAGGATGAATTTCATTACACAATAAAGTATATTGCTCTCAAAATTCCGTAAAAAATCAATGTAGATTTTCTCATTAGCGACATCTGTGGGGATTTAGGGGAATGAAAATGGCTTTGTACAGGCCGCATGGAAAGGCGCTTACAACTCATATGTGAAAGCTTTCCACGCAATTTGAACATATATACAACTTCCAAAAAAAATGAATGAGCATGGTATATTCTATCATGGGTGGAAATGGCGAATGTTACAATTGTGTAAAGTGATCACTTAAGCCAACCATAAAGATAGGTCATAAGTCCTATGTACACCCAAATGACTTCTATACCTACTTTCCCATAATAAATACAGTTTTGTCTCTGTGAGATATCTATAATATACATTGATTTCTAACTTACCATGAAAAGTTGCAGAATGCCGTAAAATGAGCCTCACAACCAAGATGTTCCTTCAAATAAGTCGCTTGGTAAAGCGCGCACTTTTTCCAGCGGTCCCACCATTGTTGGAAACACTTTTGGAAACTACCTTCTGGGACGGTGTTCAGCTGGGCCGTCGCGTTCCGCACGCTGTATTCTCTTGATTCAAATCGGGCCCTTTTCAGCGGCATTTTTAACATGGGGAATAGCCAAAGACCGCGCGGAGCCATGTCGGGAGAGAAAAATGCCCGAAAAAGTGATTCATAGGCGGGAGCATTATTGCGATGGATTGGCACGAATTTTTCGGACGCTCTCTTCAAGCTTGAATCTCCGATCATAATTGAACATACCAATCCAATGCTAAGAATGTTCTTAGGTTTTCACGGCCACTCAGAATATTCAAGTTTGTTTTTACCGGGGTATTATGCAGTCTTGACAATCGAGTCTATACACACCGTCTGTTTCTAAAACAATTTTGTCTTTTGTTTTTGGAAACGTCTTTTGTTTTTAGATACGATAAAGTGTACGTGGGACAAACGGCGCGTACCATTTCCAAAAGGGTCATCGAGCACAAACGGGCATGCAAACTCGGTCATCCAGAAAAATCAGCACTGGCTGAGCATTTTCTGGATACCGGCCATCATTTTGCATTCGAACCGAAAATCCTTGGAAAGCCTAAGAGTCACCATGCGCGTCTTATCAAGGAAGCACTAGAAATCTACAAGCATCCGATAAACATTAATAGAGATGCTGGTCTCAAATTAAAAACATCTTGGTATCCGGCGCTTCAAGGTCATTCTCGTCGCAGACTCCGCAGAGATGGTGATCAGACAACAGATGAATCATACATACAACACAATACAACACATCATGACTTCGGCACGGTATTGCAAGCCGATACTTAACCACAACACCAACATTCAAGACAACACATCAGCCCTGATGATGGACCCTGCAATAGGATCCGAAACGTCGGCCCGAAAGGTCGTAACAACACGGCATAATACCCCAGTAAACGCAAACTTGAACAATCCAATGCTAACCCCATCGCAAGTTCTGTATGACCAGAGTCCGTACTTCTTAATAACATTGTCGGCTTGTTTGGTTTCCAATTGTATATCGCTAAGCTTGTTACAAAATCTAATTCAATATCGCTGCTCAAGTTATCTGACAATCTGACATGCACTAACAACACTTCTTCGCTCAGAGGCTGACTGACAGTGACTAAAGCTTTCTGCGGACGAAAAAATATTCACGTGCGCGCATTAAAGTCCCCTACACATCTCCACCAAAGGACACCTTCCGTGCTCCATTTGTTTGGGCGGAAAAATAAATGTTAGATATTATTTGAACACACTACGTACATACAGGGGGTCTCGTAGCTAGAAGCAAAAAAATTACAGGTGGATTCCTATCTTAATAATGAGCCGAAAATATTCAAGCAACTATGACCAATAGCTATGGAGATATGCAATATCAAATTTTGCATATTTTTTCAAAATGCTTCTGAATTATTTTTTCAAGAGGTGAAGTATCATCACAGTTACTTATATCGATTATAAAAAATTGATACAAAAATTATAAAAACCTTGCGAAAATTGAAAATAGATTTTTTTTATAAGGTTCTTATCATTTTATTTGAGTTGTATTAAAGTAAATGAATTTTTCATAATCAATTTAAGTTACTGTAATGATTCTTCAATATTTTGCAAAAAGTAAGTCAGATATTTAAAAAAAAATGCAAATTTTTATATATTGTATATCTCCATAACTATTTATATTATCATGGCTGCTTGAACATTTCCGACTCACTATCAAAGCAGGAATCCACCTGTAATGTTTTTGCTACTAGACAGACACACCTGCAGATTGGACCATAATGGCGGTATCGAGGAATGCGTGGGGAGAAGTGATTGCGGTCACAGTCCATTAAGCCATGTATTCACTAGGGGACAAATCGCGAAACATTCCTCTCGGCATGTCGCATCAACATCTACGCTCATGTTTCGGGGACAGTGACGCGGTCATTTGACGTGTACACACCGGGACTCACATATCTTGTCGCGGAAATGTCATCCGATGAGGTTATGATGACAGATCTCATTTGGCGAAAAAGGGGTTCCGCGCAATTCGAAATGTTTTTTTGGGTCGCAATTTCAAATTAACGAGGTTTTACTGTAATAAATTGAATATTATTAAAAACAAGGTCCTTTTTGCAAATAATTATTGTTTTCCACACGTCACGGAAATGTCGCCCTATGAGGTTATGATGACAACTGCGTATCTGTTTATGTTAATGAATTTATCGAAACGTAAGAGGAGAATGCGAAATTATTTACTGCAAAGAGAAAGAAGGACGGACATTCTATGCGATCTTCGATCGATACAGCTCGATAAGTTCAAGAATAATTTCGTTTCCCCGCATTGTCATCTTCACAGATACAGCGCATGCGTATTCACTTGTAAACATACCACGTGGTACTGACGCTCCGCGTAATGTTGCAGTGAGCTCGCTCGGGTACCGTGCGCATGGCAACGTTGCCACGGCACGTAGAAATGCCGCGCTATGTTGTGCGCGACGTCGCGGAACAGTGCACGACGTTGGAACGTCACGTAGACTCTATGCCGCGCGTGCTGTTGAGGGACAATTTGTCCCCTAGTGAATACATGGCTTTAGGTCCCTAAAGAAGAAAATAATAATGCATGTTTCAGAGCAGGTTTTATGAACTTTTTTTTCCAACCATAAAGTATTTTGTGTGGGTTTTTTTATTGTTATATTTGAGACAGTAACGAACTTTTTTATTCCGGGCCACGCAAACACCATTTCACGTTAGTGTCGTGTCAATTTAGCAAATTTGAAACGCCCATTATATTATTTTCTCGGAGTAAACATTCGGATTTCTTCAAACGCAGCTTATAAAAACTTGGTGAAATATTAAAGCCACTGAAAAAAAGTCTAAGTAATTTTAAAATGTCCCCTTTTGCGACGCACTGCGACCAATTTCGATGTCATGTGTAGACAAAATTAATTTTGCATGTAAATATAGACTTATAACATAACTTGTACATTATCAAAATAATAGTTGAATAATGAGAATAATGGTATATGATTTTAAGATTTTTTTATATATTTAGATTCATTCTTATATACAGCGAGAACCAGAGCTAGCAGCAGAAACTTGCTCGGTAGATTCCTGCCTTTGTTATGAGTCTAAAATATTCAAGCAACTATGACCTAATATCAACAGTTATGGAGTTATGCAATATCCAAGTTTGGATTTTTTTTTCAAAATATTTCTGACTTATTCTTTAAAAAAGTTGAACTATCATTACAATAACTTTTATCGATTATGAAAATTCATTTGCTTCAATACAACTAAATGAAATGGTAAAAACCTTGTAAAAAAAACTTTTTTCGAGACGGATACGTCTAGAAACCGGCAGACCTAAAATCTGGTAGTGGTTTATACTAATTTAACTAACACTCTGTTACAATTAACTTTATTTATTTAAACCACTAATTTATTTAAAATACAACAAGTTTCAAGACTAAAAGTCCCTTCTTCAAGAGAATACAAAAAAGTAAAATAGTTTTTTAAAAGAGTGTTTAAAATAAATTTAAGCAAAGTTAATTATTTTGATATTTATCTTACGTTATATCGGATTTAAAAAAAAATTTAAATCTTTGATACGAGTCAGATTAAATGATTAAAACCTTTCAAAAATAATCTGCTTGAAATTTCCAAACGGTTGTCACGTTTACATGGCGCTATACGCATAATAATTTTATGACTCGAATATTCATAAATATTCGAGTCATAAAATATGATTTGTTACTCCCTTTCTTTTACCTCGTAGCATTTGCTTGCTTGCTTGTCTGACGAAAAAACTTTGAATCGATTTTTAACCCTATTCCCGTGATCCAATCGACCTGAAACTTTGCAATCAGACTCGTGGCGACGATAAAAATGATCTAACAAATTTTCGTTTAAATTTTTTAAATAAATATAGTGTAATTTTGGATTTTTCTAAATTTTAATGCTTTTTTCAAATTGGAATCAATACAAATGAGTAATTAGCCCGACGCCTGTACAGGCACGAAACCTAATTCAATGAGAAAGGGAGTAAAATAAAAACTTGGTTTTTATGGGTTAGTATTTTTTATAATTATTTCGTTCATTTGAAGGACAGTTATTGTGTCACGTGATTGAAACGTTTTGTCCAGCTAAAGTTAGTACTAATTGATCGCAGTGCGTTGGCGAAAAATAAAAACGGCCAGACCGTACTAAGAAGCGGAATGAGGCCGAGTCTACTCTAGAAATAGAATTATTTCCATTAATCTTTAAGTTCAAAGGTTGCGAAAGACAAAAAATGGAGTAATTGAGGATCTGAAGAAATAAAAAGCGCGGAGCCGCCGGTGTAATTTATACCGGCGAGGAGGTGCTATTCTGTAATTTCCAGAAATAACATTTCTTCTGACGCCAATTAGAACAATTCCGATATCCTCACAGTTGGACTGTAAAAGCAATTAAATGAGAGTTAAGAGGTTGTCTTTCTTGGTAGAGAGCGTAACAGAAGTAACGCGGAGAAAAATATACATTCCAATGTTAATTAAAATTTTCTTTGTTTAAGATTGTTTACTAAGTTACTAAGTTAATCCATCGTAAATGGCGTATTTTTTACAAAATATATTTCATCCGCAAATTAGGGCTGTGAGAACAGCGCCATCTAGCGTTTTGTTAAAGGTAGTCACGGTCATTGATGCATAGACAATTATGATTTTATTTTTTGTTTATTGTATAATTAATTGACTTTTGTAGTTGAGTTTGGTCTCTTTTGTCTGCTTATTCTATATTATTGTTTACTTGACTGCTTATTCCATATATTGTATTATAAATTAAGATTTTGATATATCTATTAGATAATAGTAGATATATTACTTTTCTCATTGTTATTAAATTAGATTACACTAACTATATGATTGTAAGTGGTTATCCCTCACCACATAAAATTCTTTTTGGTGAGGTATATACATATGAAAAAAATTGAATTGTAAACATTTGCTAACATTGTAATAAAGTATTATATATATTATCAATTAAATATAAAATATATATATATATATCTTATTATTACGCACCTAATCCTTTTTTGCTCCATCTGGTAGCATTGGTTTATGGGCTTTTTTACATCGGAAATTACATATGTATCTATGTATTTTGATAAATAATAAATATAGGTTAACGCTAATTTTATTGACTCGTGAATTTTGTTTGCGTCTGTCGTAATTGACTGGGCTGGCAAATAATTATTAGTCTATTATCCTTACATATTTAAGTTTATTCTCATTGCTGTGCATTATTACAAAAATCATGTCTTGACCGCTATTATATAACATTGTACACTTCGTCATTTTGACGTTTTGACAGTGGACAGATATCTATTTAACTATTTCTCGTAGAAATTTGCACATACAGTCTATTTTGTCTATTAGGATGGGGGTGATATGATGTTGAGACCATTCTAACCAACAGTTAATACGGTTAATGTTAATTAATATTAGTTGATGTGTAAATTCTGGATCTATTTACTGAATAAACTAACAAATTTGGATGTCTGTTTACCATCGATAACGACAAAATGATTGAAACAATAATATTTTCATAATTGCAAATGTCCATTGGTCATCGATAGAGATAATATTGTCACGATTGCAAATGTTAGTTGCTCATCGATAGTGATAATGTTGTCATGATTGCAAATGTCCGATGATCATAGTGATACTATTGTCACGATTGCAAATTCCGATGATCATAGTTCATACTATTGTCACGATTGCAAATGTCCGATGATCATAGTGATACTATTGTCACGATTGCAAATGTCCGATGATCACAGTTCATACTATTGTCACGATTGCAAATGTCCGATGATCATAGTGATACTATTGCACGATGCAAATTCCACAGTTCATACTATTGTCACGATTGCAAATGTCCGATGATCATAGTGATACTATTGTCACGATTGCAAATGTCCGATGATCACAGTTCATACTATTGTCACGATGCAAATGTCCATCGATTGTCAACGATTGCAAATTCCGATGATCATAGTTCATACTATTGTCACGATTGCAAATGTCCGATGATCATAGTGATACTATTGTCACGATTGCAAATGTCCGATGATCACAGTTCATACTATTGTCACGATTGCAAATGTCCGATGATCACAGTTCATACTATTGTCACGATTGCAAATGTCCGATGATCATAGTGATACTATTGTCACGATTGCAAATGTCCATTGATCATAGTGATACTATTGTCACGATGCAAATGTTCGTTATTTATCCATAGTGATAATATTGTCACAGATGTGGATATCCGTTATACAACAAACTACTTTCCATATACGTGAGATGTGGATGAAGATGCAGCACCGATGATTATGAAGATAGCTGTGGTGGACAGCATTTCTCATTGGCCAAGACGAGGACCACCGCAGATCACAAGGAGTCGCTTCATTGGATTATCATGTCATTAAATCAACAAACACTACTAAATCTAAAAACGGAATTCTGGAAAGAATCTAATAGACTATGACTGGTATATGACACTTCCCCCTTTACCTTCGACGAAGGTTCGAAGATAATCTAACACCGAGGTTCGAAGAATATCTCAAACTGAGCTTCCGGGGTGGTTGCCGACAAATTATACGAATTTATTTATTTGGGCGTACGCAGCGAGTACAACGAATATTCTCTTATATTTCAATTTAAACATATATTTTAAATTTAAATTTTTGTGTTATGTAAAAGATGTTCGCTGTCTTCTCAACCGAGGTGAGGTATGTATTAAAGGAGATAGACTCATACGTTATATCCAACGATGGAGTCGGAACCGTGACAATATTAATTTAGATAAATAAAAAAATTCGTAACATTAACTCACAAAGACGAACCTATTTATGTGGATAACGTGTATAGATGTCTTTATAGGCTGGCCCAGGGCTTATGATCTGTTTGAACAAGATTAAGCAATTATTTTACATAATGTGACGTTCACGAATTCTACCGTAATAAAGTTGTACATATTATGTTATAAATCATTTTCTTTCATATATTCGAATGGACTATGCTAGAGAAATCTATAGTCCTTCCATGACATAATATACATAAATTTCGTAGCTGGTACCTACCTCTATATTTTTACTCCCTTTCTTTTAACTCGTGGCGTCTGATTGCTTGCTTGTCTGACGACAAAACTTTGGATCGATTTTTAACTCTTTTCCCGTGATCCAATCGAGCTGAAACTTTGCAAGCAGACTCGTGGCAATGATCAAGAAGATCTATCAAATTTTCGTTAAAAAAAATTAATAATTATAGTATAATTTTGGGTTTTTCAATTTTTAACGGTTTTTTCATACGACTCAGTAAGTTGTATGAAAAAAATCCGACGCATCTGATTTTTTCGCACGAAACCCGAAAATGAGTATTGTAAAAACTTGGTTTTTATGGGGTAGTTTTTTTCATTTTTTTTAACTCCTTTTACAGACCAATGTATAATTTTAACAATATTTTTATATGTGTTTTCTCAGAACATACATATAAAGATATTGTTAAAACATTTAAAAATAAATTTACATACAATTTATGTAATTAAACATATTAAAACCAAATAACTCCTATTTCGAATGATTGAAAAAAAAAAAACAAAATGACAAATACTTTGATGAAATTATATTGCTACAAAAGACTATCACTTTAAAATGTCCCAAAAACAATTATTGGTATCACTTTGCATTCAAAGCGCGGAAATACTATAGCCATTGAATACTATTGCATCAATCATCTATCTACTGGCAATTATTCAAAATATCTATTTTACCCTTTTTCATCACTTGTTAGTTCACTTCATTCATTATTAATGTATTTATAGGTTATTTATTTTAAAAGGTATTAGTTAAATGAAAATAAATATTTGATCAATTGGTTGAGCAACTTTTTAGATTTACATTTTCAAAATTAATTTTATTATTTGTTTTAATTTGTTTTGATTCATTAATTACACCTACATGTTTCGGAAAAAACCTTTCCATCGTCAGGGTGTTTTATAAAAATGTCAAAATATCAAAATGAATGATTTCTTTTGTTTTTTTTGTTTTCTAAATTATTTTAAAAATTATGATTTAAATTATTTTATAAAAAAATAATATTTAAAACTAATTTTTTTAATAATTTGGAAAATTGATAAACAAAATACATAATTTATTTTGATATTTTGACATCTATAAAACACCCTGATGATGGAAAGGTTTTTCCGAAACCTGTAGGTGTGGTTAATGAATATAAGTAGATTAAAACAAATATTTTTTTTTTTGAAAATAAATATATAGTTACATAACCCTTCAATTAAAAACGCCTAAATTTTCAAAGCAAGAAAACACTTTGTGGCTTGACATTATAAGACATTTAAGAATAAATTAAATACTATGTTTTACACCACTTTATTTCTCTTCAATCTTCTTCAAGACAATTATAATATAGACAGTTGTTATATGGACCGTCTTTATTATAATTGTCCTGAAGAAGGTTGAGTCCAACCATAACTAGTCGACAAACATATAGCAATAAAGTGGTTTAAAACTCAGTATTTAATTTATTCTTAAATGTCTTAAAAACGCTTATGTTAAAATATTTAAATCAGAAAGATTTATGTTAAAATATTTGAGTCAACATTTCATTTACATTTTGTGATGTAAGTGCACCAGTGCGTGAAAATTTGAATGAAATATTATATATTGTTGTAAAAATTTTATGAAAATTGTTTGCCTCACACTTTTCTTTATATTATCTTGATAGCTCAATCAACAGCTGTGAATTGAATTTTCTATTTGTCTGTGCAATTTTATCGAGTCCATCTATTAAGCTCAACGTAGATAGATGGACGTGCATCTAAACCTTCATGCTTCAAAGCTACGAAACATTTCAACAAGTCGGTTACTGTGAATTCCTTCTAGCTGTTTCAATTTCATCTTCTAGATCTAGATTAAGGTACACGTTGCCTTTTTATAGTTAAGAAAGTCATCACTGATAAGATATATGTCTATCAGATACTGACGCGGTGAATTGTTTGTAGTCCTTCTTGTCATTTATTGTAAGGATAAATTTCTAAAAATTATGATAGAAACATAACAGATATGGATGACGCTCTGTAGTGACTGCGGCCATGGACTTCCGAGTCATACAGGCCGCTAAAACTGTATTCACTAGGGGACAAGTAGCGCAACATTCCGTGCTGCATGTCGCATCAACATCTACGCTCATGTTTCGGGGACAATAACGCGGTCATTTGACGTGTACAGTTGCCGACAAACTTCTTGAAATTCTTTGGCGTAGTGGGGGAATGCGCAGAAGACAAAATTTGGGTCTCTTTGGTGGAACGGTACATGCGCAAACTTCCCCCCACTACGCCGTAAAATTTCAAGATGTTTGCTGGCTACTGTACACACCGGGACTCATATATCACTTGTCGCGGAAATGTCCCCCGATGAGGTTATGATGAATAGTGCTGCGCATCTATTTATTCTAACGAGTTTATCGAAACGTAAAAGGAGAAAAAGGTGGTGGGTGCGAAATTATTTACTGCAAAGAGAAAGAAGAATGGATATTCTATGCGATCTTCGAATGTCTGACGGATCTTTTGTCGATTTCACTCGAATGACAACAACTGATTTTGAAAATTTATTACAAATAATCGGGCCTTCCATAGACAAGCAAGACACAATATCACGGAACGCTGTTGGCCCTCACATCAGACTTGCAATTACAGCTCAATTAGAGCTCGATCAGTTGGATAACAATCTCGTTTCCCCACACTAATGTCATGTTGAGTGGTATACAGTTACAGCGCATGCGCATTCACTTGTAAACATACCACGTGGTATTGACGCGCGGCGCGATGTCGCGGTGCGCTCGCTCGGGTACCGTGCTCATGGCAACGTTGCCGCGGCGCGTAGAAATGCCCAGCTATGTTGTGCGCGACGTCGCGGATTCTATGCCGCGTATGAGGGATAATTTGACCCCTAGTGAATACTTGAGGGACAATTTGTCCCCTAGTGAATACATGGCTTAAAGAAGAAGAATGCTTGATTTATGACCCCAATGGTAGCGTAAACAAATTGAACAGCGATATTCGTGTGGGGTATAAATGCAATATTCAAAAAATAAAAAAAGTGTTTTGAATGCAGTCACCGAGGATTACTAATTTATAATATTCCTGTTTTTTCTTCTTAAGAATTCAATTCAGGTGTTAATAATTTTATATATAAATAGAAGTACATTAAATTTAATTATTTGTCTAAATGACATTATTTGTAAACTTTCCAGCACCAATTTGATTCTTGTGTATCGATTTCTTTTTAGTACACATAATTCTTAATGTTTTATTTTTGAGTATTGTTTTTTTTTTAATTCTTCTTCATTACCCAGAAATAGTATACCTACCGCTGCGGTAATTGATGCGGTTATATTATATATATTTTTGCGAATCTGTTTTGATATATCTTCCGATTCTTCCCACGAGTGTAATTCATTTTGCTATATTTTTTGTTACATATTTTGTGTTCAATGAAAAAAATTGTCTATTCTCTATGATTACTCCAAAGTACTTAATATCTCAAGTATTTTATAAGATGTTAGACCCACTGTCCGTTATTTTTCAATTGAAAAATGCAAGTCAATACTTAAGCAAATTTTATACATCAAGATATTGTTTTTGCTTTTACGTTACATTATTTAATTTAATTACAAAAATGGATTGTCAATAGACAAAATCGAGCGCTTTCGACACCTCTTTCTGTTCGAATGACGAATTCTTTGGCATCGAAAAACTAGTAGAAAGTTGGGATGAAGTTGTAAATATTGTATAATAATAAGGAAGAATACATTATTGACTGATGAGTCGTTTAAAAAGAAACAGACACTAAAATATTTTGAATTTTAAATACGTGTCGTGGCTCGGTCAAAATGAAATGAAAAACGTATTTCGTAATTTATCACTCGTAAAATAAACCTTTATTATCGCTTCAACATTTTATCTGACATTTTACATTCACTGGAAACTCAATACCGTATTTAAACCAAAAGAATCGCTTCGCTTTTGTTTCGTTACTGCGGTAAGAACTTTTCTAAAATCTTCGCTTTCGAATTATCTGTTACTTCGTTATTTCACGACTGAGCACACCAAGCCGTGGTTCTGCGCTTGTTCTGCGACTGCGAACGCGAATGCGCCTTCGTTTGTTTTTGGACGCCAAACGTCAACGGACAGCTCGTTACGATACTTTTTACGAATACCGTACGCGAGTATTGAAATTGAAACGATATTACAGTACCGAAGTATATTTGCGTGTATTAATCGAAACGGAGCAGTGCTCCGGTTTTTTTCGGACCTATCTGAGCCCTGATTATAATAAGTATCTACAGTTTAGATACCTGCAAGACACCGCAATAGACCGAAAACCATAAAAATTTATAGGCTAAATCCAAGATAATGGTCCCATTGCATATACAACGAAAATGAGTATTTCACTATATTATTGAATGTGCTAATAACAAAATGAAAGATAATTTACGTTTAAATAGTAAGTATTAAATAAGATATTACACTTTAAAGTTTCGAAAAATGCACTGCATATTTTGACATTTCATAGGCAATATATGAGGTTAAGTTAGGTTATTAGGTTTGGTTAGGTTAGATTATCAGGTTTGGTTTGTTTAATTTAGACTACGATTATTTTAGTTAGATTAAATTAACAGGACATTAAATTATATAGTGAAATACTCATTTTCATTGTATGAACAACGGGACCATCATCTTGGATTATTCCAATTTATATTACTTAAATAAGAGTTCCTATAAATTGAAATCAATAACCGCCACTTTGTGCTTTGCAGTAGCTTTCATTCTGTTGCGCAAAGTTATCTCTTACCGCCTTAAATACACAGGACAATGTTTTCTATTGCAACACTGCACCATTAAAGCTAGTATTTTAAATGTACCGAACATAATTCAGCATCCTAAAATGTTACATAGCTATTTACAAATTGCTATTCGCTAAATTCGTTATACGCGTAAAAAGCAGCAAAGCTAGTCCTGGATAACGATAATTTTCGCTACGCTTACCAAAACAGCCAATACAGTTTGCAGTTTGAATGCTATAATGTGGAGTAGCAGAATTTACAAATGTCACTATTATCACAAACGGTTACCATTACAGCATGTGCTCTTACAGACAAAGGAATTTCGTTATTATGTTTCGCTGCATACTAGTATGTCTGTACTGTGTGGGTACGTGTCTTCAAAATGTTATGTTTTAAGGGGGAGGGTAAGGTTTTTAACTTTTTTTTTTGGATTTTATTTTTAACTTTTTAAATGAATGTATAACATCGCAAGAATATTGTGTCAAAATTTTAAGTCAATCGGAGCAAAATTGACGAAATTATTCACATTTGAGCGATACTCAGACTGATTTTCTATACCTGCTCGGGCAGCTAAGAGACGCGCTCACCTGAGGACTACCGGACGTGCTATTGTATTGTAAGAGTTTAGCGTAGACAAGGACAAAAAGATGCTGATGATGAAAGCTCTTTGCTGTGTGAAAATGGCATCGACGATTATGTGTAAGTATAAAATAAGTGCTGAGTTTTATTTTGAATTTTACAGTGTGCAAAACTTTAAAGCGATTTCCCCACATCTCACGTTTTCAAAGTCGGTGTCCATCATAACTTCAAAACTACTGCACCGATCCTTTTGAAATTTTGAACACTATTTCTGTGCATAATTTAAGAGGTAACGCTGGAGATTTTTTTTCAAATATGTTATTAATTTATATTTTTTAATGACAAATTAGTCGATATTTTTCGCAAAAAATCGCATTTTTCCCTTCAAAGTGTTCCAAAAAATTGAAAAATTTAAATTTCAAAAAACCCTCCCAGCGTTACCTGGAAAAAACTATTATCTAACGAATGGACTTTGATTTTTTGATTTCAGATGATCTAGTTAGTTTAAGTTATGATGGACACCGCAATTCAACTTTTTTCCGAGACACGTCCGAATAATTGCTGCCATTGCCGTATTTTTTAATATTTCTTCTTGAAAATTTTACACAATACTTTTTAAATGTCATACTTTAATGTACCATTGGTTTTAATAAAGAGATTTTAACTGTGTCGTCACAAAAAAATCACAAAAACATGCCTTTTTTTTGTACGAATTTACCTTACCCCCCCTTAAGTTGATTCAGATAATACATGTCCTTTATTAATAACCTCACATATTGCGAATAAATAATGAAGACATTGAAGAGGTGTAAGAAATCAAATATTTAGGAGTAACGATTGATAATAAACTGAAATTCGACAAACATATTGTAATGATTACAAAGAAAGTTACCAAAAAGTTGTTTTTTTAGGCGGTATCAGAAAGCAACTTAACCTAAAAACGTCACAATTAGTATATTAATAACTGTTCATTACTATTTTTGGGAAATGAAACTGAGAAGGAAAAATTAAAAAAATTCTAAACAGAGCCACGAGAACTATCTTAAGATGTAACAAATATACAAGAATTAGCGATACGTTAAAGGTAATGACAATTAGGCAACAAATGATACAAAATGTCCTAGTCTTGATACATAAAATAAAAAAACGATTAGTTCCAATATACATGTATAAAAATATGAAATACAATTTCGAGGTCCACACTTATCCTACGAGATATACTTAGGGGGGATTTTAAGCTTCCACAAACGAAACTGGCAGGAACACAAAATAGTTTGTAATGAAAAGGTCAATTGTTCAATGAACTGCCGGCAAATGTGAAAGAAGTGAATAGTCTCACTACTTTTCGTAGGTTAAGTGCAAAATATGTGAAACATGTTATGTTGTTTCATGTTTATTTTTTTTTAATTTCATTACTTCGTGCTAGATGTGAAAATGTGTTTCTATATTTTATTGGAATATTTATGTTTAAGTGCTATGTTAATTTATGTTTTAATTACTGGATGTAAAAATGTGTTCTTTTTACAACTGAACAAACGTATTTTTGATTTTTTGTTTGGTTATACTTTTTTATTATTAACCATTCAGCAGATTATTTACCATTCAGTTATCATCATCGTGTTCTATCTGAGACAATACATCTTCGTATTCTCCGGATAAAAACATCCTTATTGTAGTGTATCTCGATGTACGTTGTGTGTTTGTGTGGCTGTGCCGCATGAAAGGATGGGCGATTGGAAATTGACAGGATTGCTCGGGAAGACGTACGGTCGCGGAAGAAGCCTATTGTTACGTATTATTTTATTTATATCGCTTTAATCTTGTCTGTCGCTTGTCTACAGTACCGCGCTAGTTTCTATGGCATGCTTTTAAATAACAACGCAGGCTCTGTTCGCGCAGCGGCCTGCCATATCTTATACAGGTAATGTCGTGTCGCGTTGTTTCCAGAATATAGTGTAAAAGTGTAGAGTGTTGTAAAATCGTCGATTAAGTGCAGTTCTTTCCGTTTCCGCCATCTCGTGACAGAATCGTTAAATGTTCCGGGTTTGTTTATTGTGTTTTCTTAGTGATTAATCTAATTTGTTCTATAACATTTTTTCTTTTTCCCAGACCTCATATATATCTATATATAATATATATTATAATATATATATATATTATATATGCAGATGTATTGATCAGATATCTTTATGCTATACATATATATTTGCACTTCTTTTTATTCTTATCTCTTGTCCTTTTTACTAAGTAGATTTGTCCTTTCCTATCCATTCCTTATTCCCCTTTTACCTCTAATTCTTTGACTCTCATAGTTTGTCCATAACCTAAAACTGTCACTTTTTTTGTTTTTTATTATATAACTCAAGTTATTGTTGCTTTATGTTAATACACAACATGTTAATTCTGTGGCAACTTGTAAGATGATCTCTATACTGTTCAATAATCATGTATAATCTCTTTATGTGTACTGTTAGTTTCCCATAAATAAATAAATAAATAAAATAAACACTTTCAATTAAAAATAAATTGAAATGATAAAACAAGTCATGACGCGTACGAACCCATCATAACTTGACATATTGGCGATATAATACATCTCACTTCCTTCCTTCCAATATGTGACGTGACAAACATTAATCATCCCTTCCGTAGATATTTATCTCAGCATCCCGCAGCCAATCCAATCTCCCGTGGACCATCTATTGGGATGGATTCAATGGATTGATATATTGAAAAACGATAAAAGAAATAGTATTTTCCCGGCGGCAACAATACTTAAACTACTCTACGGAATGTGGCGATACACGAGAGAAATAATAAAAATCATTTTTCAACAGAGCGCGTAATAGGAAACGTTCATCATAGAGTTTAGAAGAAATTTTGGGACGAACGTATCAGGGAGAATAGAGAAAGTCGGATAAAAAACGATGTATTTTTATACTGGCCTTACCGGTTTTCAGCAGTTATTTCAGCGACTTATAGAATCAATTTTGGAATTAGGCCTATCAGTAGGAGGGCTTTGGAAAGAAAGAAATGGGAATTATAATATCCGTTGCCTGTCGTCGAATGTTAAACGGATAATTACTATATTGTAAGTAGGCACCTACTAAAAGTGCTGAAAATAAACATCGGCGGCACGCGATAGCGTGCAGTCCCTAGTAAATTAAATAAAACACTTTTAATAAAACCACTATTTATTGCACATTCAAAATGTTCACACCTAGTAAAATTGTAACGATTGCAATAATTTTTATATAGGTTATAGATGATATTTGTTGAAATTTTGATATTAGAATTAAGGAGCACTCAAGATGTTTATAAAGAACAGATGTTTAAAAAGTTTCTGAATTTTCTAATCAGCTTTTGGAAACGAAACATTTTTTTTATATTAATGAGGGTTAAAAGAAAAAGTGTAAATACTTACTAAATTAAATATGACAAATAACCAAATCCGCCAAATCCTAATTAGTTATTCAACTCCAATATATTAATTTTTGTTTTTGTTATGTCTATACTTCCAATTTAGATTTTTAGTATAGGTACTCTTACGTTGTATCCTGACGAAGGGACCATTGGCAAAGCGTTTTCTTTTTATTAATAGGTATAAATATTATTATCACAACGTATTTTTGCTGATATTGAAGAGGGATAATTAATATATGTACTAGTATAACGCAATCGGCTTTTGTATCGTTGAACGACGAAGTACAAAATATATTTTTGTTTTTAAAATGAAAATCATTGAAATATATTCCTCTATCGTTCCGGTAGCACACGCGCCGGTAGCAATTGTGAAATGAAGATAGTAGGCGCGTGCAATAAGTACATTGAAGCATGAATGTACACAAACATCTATTATGAAAAAAAAACGAAATTTTATATTTGTCACAACATTATGATATATCAAAAACTTAATAATATTGTCACGATAAGTCGAGAGCAACTACACAGAAAGCGACTGCGCTAAGTCTGAAATAATTTGGAAGCAATTAGAAATTGATAGAACACACGAGATCATACTAGATCATTCGAGTAAATAACATTCCCTGTAACGTATAAAAGTGGCAGCAGCATCGTTATTTGATAATCCGAGCGAAAATAACCAGCCAGCGAATAAAGTACCGGAGTACCTATGATTAACCGGACGATTAAAAAGAATTACAAAATAGTGCTGTAGTTAAGTTTGTGACCAATGACTTTTTAAATAAATCGACTTCTGACCAGTAAATAAAATTTCATCTAATTGAACGAATGCATTTCAAAGCTATTTTTTGTAATACGTCTAGATAATGGTTGAACACTTTTCAAATAAAAATATATGCTAAAATCATCATTGTGGAAGCATTAATGTATATTATATCGACGAATATTAATGATTTAACTTTGTAAACAATAAATAAATTACGAAACATCTCAAACATAGGAAAATGGATATTTTTCGAAGGAGTCTTGCCTTCGGTTTTATTTTTTCAATCCGGCCCTGATTTAGCATTATATTTGTGACCCTGACATTTATCTAATTCAATTTATGTTATTCTGGGACAGTATACTCGAGCCATCGTAAGATGGCATTTTTGTATCGTAATAGTGTGACACACTTAAAATCATTAACGAAAAAATTCAGTCGAAAAAATAATTCGTCGCACGGTGTGAGTTGAGAAAGTCTTTGTACATAAAAAAGGTAAAAACAAAGTCCAAATTAACGAGCAGGGGTCAAAATATAAAAGTATCAACATCCGAAATCTAAAGCCAGGTAAAAAACAATGTCGTAATCACAGCGTGCACTCATTCGTTCTTTCCGTAACAACGTTAAAATAAAACTGTCAAAACCTTAGAGTATCTACAATAAATAGAGGGATAATTAAGCATTTTACCAAACTTTTATACGTGGTAAAATAGAGCTTACTCAGTTTAAACAATATGGCGACACATGAGAGAAAAAGAGACAAAAAAACATCACCCGGTCTGATCCGTCTTTTATTGTTTTGTAGCCGTTTTCTTTGCCTTCTAATAAAGCCATAGAAAAAGATCATATTTAGAGGGCACAATCGATCTGTCAGATTTGTTGTGTTATTTTGGATACTTATTCTGTGTATTCTACGCATATTATACAGGCAATCAATATCCTATAACATTTTGAATCATTTCGTTCATTCCATATTTAATGTTGATGGACATCACTACTCTGGCGTTCGCGCAATAAAGTATAGCATTTGTCCTCCAATGTTTAGCTGTCATTAATTACGAAACTTCATGTAAGTCTAAACGTCAAAAGTGCCATCATAGAGTGGCCGTACTGTAGGTACCTACAATTTGGAAGACACATATATGTAGGTATCATACATTATGTAATATTACGATGCGGAAGTAGATACTTTGCTGATGATAATGGAGAAAATTGGACGTCATTAGGAAAGGTTCTTATCCAACTGTGAATGGACACAAATAAAGATGATGAAGATGCCTATTATTTCGGAGAGTGTCATATTGACCGCAACACACCCACAGCATAAATATCTGTAAGTATTGTAATATAAGATGATTTTTTTGTTTAATTTTCTCTTGTCTCTTGTGTTTTTTACTTCGGGCCACATACGCGGTTTGCTAAGTTACGGGGGCCATAAACTGATATGACGAAAAAAAATTTCATAAATGGAAAGACAGTATTGGTTGAAACCCGTTTGATTCAAGATAAGGGTGCCGCCATTTGATTAATCAATAAATATATTTTTTTAACAATAGCAGAATTTAAAACAAATGATAATAATACTTATCACTTATCAAGATACCAGCCAATACCAGCAAAAATATTAACAACAGCTTATTTCCCTATATGAAATTTATTTTCATCTCATCCGTATACTCAAAATACAATAATGAAAAAATAAAACTCAAATCTAAGTTATATCCAAGCGTTTATTTTTGCTCAGACCACATTGTGGTGTGAAACCGTAAAGAAAAAATGCATAAAAAATACAAAAAAATAATACTAGTTTGTACAATACAAAGATTTGGATATACCCAAATACTGTGTGAGTCATTTGAATGATTAAAAATTAGGAATAATATTTAAAATTTTCAAAAAAAGCATTCAACACACTTGAACACGAGATTTTACTGACAGTAATGGATGAATGTGGAATACGAGGGCTACTTAAAAAATGTCTAAAAAATTACATGACAAACACAAAACGTACACTGTGTGGTTGAAACTATCTATGGTTGAAATAATAAATTCGTTATTAAACGATAGAAATAGCCGGTTTTAAAATGACAGAAGAGTATCTTTTTGTTCACGAGTATTTCAAGACGTTCAAACTTTTTTTAGTCTCGTTCCTGATAATAAATGTATTTCGGGCCGCATACAAAAGCATGGAGGGCCATATGCGGCTCGCGGGCCGCAGGTTGAACATGGCTGATCTAATTAATCATACAATAAATTTAAACACAAAGATACACATAAAACTTAACCGCTTTCCATCGGCTGTTGTGTTCCATTGTACCGCGAAAATCTATTATGACTGTCATAATCATCAGTCATCATTTCAAAGCTTTTATCTTAGTATTTTTGACGTTAGATGGCGTTGGCCGATATTTTGAGTAGGTACCGTGGTCATGTTTTAATAGATTGTACATACAATAGGTAGGTACCTATAAAATTTTAATATGTATTTTGTTAATTGTATATTTTTTTAAATTTTTTGACGGGCTCTTGTTGCGTATGACGCCGCTTTTATCAACAAAACATGTCATATTACTTTTCAATTGTCATGTCAATTAATTGTTCGATTACCATAAAATTTACGGCTTGCTGTGTAGGTATATTATTTCATTATAGTGGTAGGTACAACACTATACGTATAGAATATAATATATTTTTGGTATTGCATTCTTAAAAATTTAATATAAGAAGAAAAAATAATCGCCCCCGGGTGGACTCGAACCACCAACCTTTCGGTTAACAGCCGAACGCGCTAGCCGATTGCGCCACGGAGGCACTTGCCCCGAGCGCCAATATTACGAAACACTTCGAATTAGGTGTATTACTATGATGAATAGGTCCTACTTGTAAAGTTGTGCGATGTAACGTGTACAGCACGGAGCCGCTCACGTATGATGCGTTAGTCACGCACGCGCCCGAAGTTATCAGCGGGACGTGAGCGGGAAACGTCGGCATCTTATTTCACGCAGGCTGACTTACTTTATCTATGGCGGGATTAAAGATTCATAATTTATTCGCCGAAAACATTTCATGGATGGTTTGCGCAGCCGTTGTTTGTACACGACACTTTTAGTTGGATTTCAGTAGAAATACTGTCCATTGTAGAAGACGAGGCAACATTGATCACGAACAGGAGACGCAGAAACCACTTTTCATTAAGAAATTACATTTGTACATACACTTTGTACATCTTTATAGTTGATTTCAATTAAAGTTTTATGAAAACTTGATTTAGTAAATTTCTCGATTAGCCCGATCTAGGGATGGGTAAAAAATATCGATTTCGTCGATATTTTTTTCGCGATATATCAAATATAGATATTCTTTTTACGATATATCGATATTTTTTCTTCGATACACAAAAACTGTTTTCCCTTACTTTTGTTACATTTTTGTAAAACTAACATCGAAAATTATCGATATATCGATATATTTTTCTCGACATATATCGATTATTTTCGATACTTTTTAAAATATCGATTCGATATATATCGATATTTTTTTTTCATTTACCCATCCCTAGCCCGATCCCTCATTTTGTTTCAAAATGGCGGATTATCTAAAATTTTAAACGTTCGTTATTCCGTTAAAATTAGGCCTAGAAGAAAACGAAAAAGTGTTCATCAATCCACGTGTCGTAATTTTTAAATTATAAAATATACCCTTTTCGTGCCGGAAGGTTTTTTAAAGTATTTTTGTTGTCTGATGCCTTAAGTTCAATACTCTTAAATAAATTACATTATTTTAGTTTTTATAAATAAATTTTTACAACCACAAATTTGTATTCAAATACTCGATGTCGCGGAGTGCCCGCGGTGTTGCTGCTGACGTAGCCGAGGTCGCTTCCACACGGCGCCAGCCCGTGCATTTTATGGCCGGTGCTATGTACGGCGTTGGCGAGTTTTGCACAAACAAATATTTTCCGTAGCAAAGTAATTCAATGTGTTGTGTATACTTGTCGCATAGTCATCCACTGCTAAGAGTGATACTATTCAGGTATGCATTAAATGGAAAACTTTTGATGACGTAATCCAGGCGAGTGCATCCGCGGGATATGAAGAGCCAATAAAGATCGCCGATAGTATAACGTACTGCACATTTTGTTCCGCCTGCAAAAAGGCCCAACAGATGGTGCCGTGTGAAGCATAAATTTTCGTTTTCAAGTTACGAGCGAGGCAGGGCGGGAATGGATACCCTCCGTATAAATATACATTGCCGTATATTTTCGATTACGGAGGATAGCGCCATCTCTTACATGAAATATTAAAAATATTACAGCAATAGAGTATGAAAGAGAGCTCTCAATTCTTCTGCGCGGATGATATTCCGTGTTCGTACTTATTGAAATGAGTTGGATGTGAAATATGAAATATGAAGGACTCGATCGGGCTAATGACGTATATTTCAATGAAGATTTCTGTGTATAAGGATAATTAAATAATTGAAAATTTAAATGGCTTAAGAGATCGTTGAGTTTTTAGATTTAATTTTTAATGAGACATTTACAGATTACTGGGTACAAAATACATAAAAAATATTATTATTTAAAACTCAACCCACTATCTAGGGTTGCCACCTTTTTTTGTGCAATTGGTTATTAAAGGAAGAAAAAAAAGTACATTGTGTCAAAATAAAGTACGACTTATTTTCTTTTTTATTTTGCTTAAAAATGTACTTTTAATTACTTTAAGCAACTTTTAACAAATAATTATCACTACTAAACAAGTGCACAGCATGTTTGCAGTCTATATTATTTAAGTTAAAGTAAATGTCATTCATTTTTATCAGATTCAGTCATTTTTTCATCAAAACAGTATTTTTTAAAACATAAATTGCATGTAAACGTATTAACAGATTTTTCTATAATTGTAACAAATTTAAGATAATCGTTAACTTTGTAATATTATTGAATAAAAAAGACATCTCACACGCCGTTTAGTCATAAAAGGCCCACAAAGTGGAGCAATTTTCTTCATTTTTAAAACATCGAAGGTTTGGTATCTTATTAATCAATTATTTAATTAAGTTTATGACATTTAAATAAGATATTCGTATTTAAAATATATGTAACCTGATGAATAAATTTTAAAATGAGATATTTCCATACAAAAATGTAATAAAAAACACAAGAGAAGATATGAGAAAAAATGGTGAAATTTGCTCATTCTGCTAGACGATCGCCTTAATACATAGTGTATTCTTGTTGATTATATGAAAAGTTAGCTAAACCGCATTCAAAAGAATGTGCGCAAAAAATATGTGTGTTGTTACGATGCAAAAAATGAACACAAAATAAGTTTTTCTAGTAAGTAAGTAACCTTTTAAAAATAAAAAATTAATATTTATTTGGAATATTATATTGAGGCTTGTAATACAGGCTTGCCAGGCAACTTTCCCCCGGCTTTCTTCTTACCGGACAAAGCTAGGGAATGGTCTTTTGATTGTGGTCGACCTACAGCGAAGTGAGAAAGATAACGGCGATCTGGTGTTTACTAGAGATGAGTGGGATATTCTAGCGAATTTATACGAATTACGGATACGAATAGTGATCCATCCATGTCCACGTATGTCCTGTGTCTTTGATTACCAACAGTGGAGTCCAGTGACCCCACAATAATATGTTTATAAGGAAATTACGTGTTTGTAGGCTTGCGAAAAGCAACCAACTACAATAAATATGATTAACATTTCCTGGAATGTTCATTAAGTATGTTAAGTTCTGTTAACTTCCATTATAACATAAACTAGTTAACCTTTTAGTCAAAGCGAGTCATAATAGTTTGCAGAATTTCCAAATGGATTTAAGATTTAACTTGGCGAAGTTGGGTAGGATGTAAGAACCCCGCCGTAAGATCCTGTTAATAATTTAAGCCTAGGTTAGTTTACTTTGCGCGAGTACTTCTGCGGGACGAAAGGTTGGGTACACCAGGACGAACAGTGTTCGGACAAGTGCTCAGGTGTCGTAGGGTGCGTTCATATTCACAGCCAGGATTGCTGGGTCGCTCGGGCAATGGCTTTCCTGTCCCGCAAGTCATCTAGATGTGCCCAAGTCATGGGTCGCGACCCACTTCGCGAGCGGATATTAGGTGGGTCGCAGTCACAACACCGCGCAACACGTTTCGTCCGGGTCGTGTCGTGTTTATTATAGATAAAGAAGTGCATTCAGATATCAATGCAGTGTCTGCAATTTCCACTCATTTAACAGAGTTAAAAAATAACTTTAACGCCAGACAGTCCTGAACTATTAAATAGACTAAAATTCCATGTTCCCTGTAGATCTCGTAGACACAACCCAGTCTTTCACATTGATTTTACCTCATCCAACTATCGTCGTAATTCATATTTCTTGAGGGTATGCGATGCATTCAATAAACTGATATGATTATTGGATATTGATCTGTTCGAGTGCAGCCACACAAGATTAAGAAAAATTTTGAGTGCTGAATTTTTTTCCACGTAATAATTAAGTTTCTTTTCCTTTTTCTTTTGTTTAAATTTTTTATTCTTTCTTTCTATATAATTTTTAATATGCCTTAGTCATTCATAAATATTTATCATTACTGACATATTTCTAAATGTGGAGACCTGTAATTGGCCATCTATATTGTATCAATGTTTTCTATGCTTTTTTTGTGCTGTTGGTCTTCCATAAACATTAAATAAATAAATAAATAAATAAATAAATAAACTTCGAAGAAGAGATAAAAAAGTTCAACAGGATAAACTGAATTTAAAATCCATTTCAAGACAACATACCCACTAAAATGCCAACAAAAGTAAGTGAAGAGCTTAATGATTTATCAGAAGATACGTCGCTGAAAAATACATTTAATTGCAAAAAATTAGCAAAATTCTGGCTTTCAGTTGCTGACACTTAACCCTGCTTGTTTGACGAAGCGATGAAAGTCCTCCTCCTCTTCACTACCTCATGTGAAGTGGAATTTTCTGCCATGGTTTCTATTAAGATTAGATACAGAAATCAATTGGACGTCTCGAATTCACTGCGATTAAAAGTGATTAAAATTCAAGTCAACGCTAATGCTGTTATGACAAAAAGAGGCAACAAATTCATCCTTCCCATTAAAATATCACATATTAAAATTTTTCGTAATTGAAAATTTCGATTATATTTGGAGGTTTTTCTTTTTTTTAAATTGAACAGTCTTTCGTATGGTTGCAATATGAATTGGGAAAATGTGAGGCAGGAGGTGGGTCCCGAATTTTTTTTTGTGGGTCCCGGTTCTGTCAACTTTGGGAATCACTGGTCTAGAGTCACGTTGTGAAGGAGTTTAAATATTTTATTAGGAAAACATACAATAAATCAGTAATAAATTATTTTAAAATCCTTTATATAAACTTCACTGCAGATCTTGATTTACTATGGCAAAATCTTGGAAGTGAAAATTAACATTACCCGTCATCCGATTGAGCTAAAATTCTGCACATCGACTTGATGTCAATTTCAATGTATTCTTACTTTCATGCATGCACACAAAAAAAAGGACACTTATCTCATGTTCTGGCAAGTACCTACTTTCTGGTACTGTTATAAAATTATTAAAATCATGGGCACTTTAGAATTGATCTATTTTTGTAAAATAGATTCAAAACAAAAGCTGGTTATTATTCTAAAAAAATTCTGTCGAATCAAAATGCCTACAACTATTGATAAAACGATTTTCCTGATTATCTTAAATTTAATTTAGAATTAATGTGTTGCAAATTAATCTCTTAGTCGAGAAAACAAAAGTACAACAAAATGGAAATCGAGACATAAATCATAAAATCAAGCATGTAAAATATTTATAATTAAAACTTTGTTTAAATTAACCTTTATTTAAATCAAGTAATTTAGATTGCTCCATCTACCGTGAAATTTATGAGGTAAGCATCTTACATGAAAACGATCTCCTGCGTTATACTTTAAAAGCTGTCATTAAATGCGTCAATTTAAAAGTTGCACACTATGCGTTTTGATGTGCCTATTCATTACATCCCTTCTGCATCGGAAAAATTCATGACTTTGATTACGCAAACGCACGTGGAATATCCCGGGACAATATATAAACTCAAGTGGTCTTACATTCAAAGATAATACGAATACAACCAAAAAATTACACATTTTCTCTAGATTACAATTATATGGCAGTGAATAAATTAGCCAAAAAAATTAAAGTTGCGAGGCGTTAAAGAAATTTTAAAAATATGAAGGAATATTTCCTCTAGAAAAATGATTATTAGGTGAGAAATTAAAAATAATAATAATGGGAGGCGGAAAAATGAAATGAGATAAATGAAAGAAAAGTGAAATATTAAATATATCAATAGGGAATAAGATTAAAATTTGTGTTATTGTAACAGGTGAGATGTATGAGATATTATATTAACGCTATATTATGTTTATGCCTACTGCACGCCACCGCTAAGGAGGAAGAAATATGAAGGAAAAAACATATAAAACTAGAGACTAATTTTCCAGCAATTATCACACTTTTTAAACGTAAAATCCACGAAAATTCACGGCCACTCAGAATCTTCAGGTTTGTGTTTTCTGGGGTATTATGCCTTGTTGTTACGACCTTTCAGGCCGACGTTTGCAATGGGATCCGAAACACCGTCTGACCGTCACCGTCAAACAAAATCATTAAATGCTCCGCAAAGAAGAATCAGAAAGCGCTTCAAAATAGGTGCTCGTTTTTATTTTAAATTTATCAGACTTTTCTTTAGAATATATTATAAATATGTAGATATATATATATATATATGTTAAATCGAAGGCTTTCACGGGTACAATATGTGTTAGTTCTAACTACTTTGGGGGTAATTGATTACTAGAAGCCGAGCAAAACTCATTAACGGCGTCGCTGGAGAAACCCACTCCTCCACAAACACCTGACGCAGAATTTTTCAAACTTTCACTTGACGGTGAGCTCCGGACCCAAACGGTTGTACGCTTTTTGGAGAAGCAGCTCATCAACAAGGCGCCATATATAAAGAATATATTATATATTATAAATATGTGAACCTGGTGGCGCCTTAGGGCAGTGGCGCTGCAAGGGAGGACGCGCATCCCCAAGCAATGCCAAGACCCGCTTTCCCCCAATTGTATCCATGAAAATAGGGTCGGCATATTTATCATCTTATAAAAGAAGGAAAAGGAGAATGAAAAGAAGTTGACGTATGCAAAGTAGCATCAGATATGATATAAACATTACCGAAATTATTTTTCGAACATTACCTACATTAAACGATGTTCTCCTGTCTAGAAAGAATTAAAAATGTTACAAGATACAAAATGAACAAGAACCAGTTAAATTCGATGGCATTTTAGTGTATAGAATATATGCAGCAGCTACCTAAATAATTTTATGAAGCCAAATTTGTAAAATAAGTCTCGAAAAATCCTACGTTAACATGATTTTTTATATATTATGAAGAATAAGGTTATAAATAAGTAAAATAAATGCAATTTTGAAATTTTTTAGCTCAATTGAGCACAAAATTTAAAAAAAATCACTTTAAGATGCATTTTCTGAATCTTCTATAAATAATACTATATATTTTTTATGAAATCATTTAAACTGGACGGTAAACAAATTGGCTACACATAAAAAAGTCTTGTAAAATAGCCCAGATATCAAACATAGTAATTTCGTTGTCTGTCCGTCCGTCAGTCCGTACGAACTTCGTGTAACGTCCGTAATTTCGTTCGAATTCACGGCTAAAAAACGGCACGAACCACGGCCGTGCGCGATAGTTTATGCAAATTAAACGGCCGAAGAAGGGGATTGAGCCCCGGGCCAGCAAAACCAGTACCGGCCGTTCAGCGCATGTTGCTACCGCCGCCGTTCCGTGGACCGTCAAATGATACTGTGGTTTACTAGGGATTAGCAAAGACGCGAACTAATGTTCTATCATTTTTGACGGGTTACAGCTAGTTTTAAAATACTTCTTCTTCAAATATAGCAAATTTATTTTGTGGTAACATAATTACAATTGATATAAATTAACTTTGTTAAAACCACTTATTTATTGAAAAAAAATTCAACATGTTTCGAAGCCAATGGCTTCTGCGTCAGGATAACAAAAATAATATTTAAAAATCGAAGTATAGATCAAAATATTAAAAAGTTATATATGGAAAATGATAATATAAAGTACCTACTTAACATGAAAATAAATTTAAAAGATAACTATTTGCAAAAAGGACCTGATTATTTATAACATTCAATTTACTATTCACACTCTTTCTTATTTCCAAAATTTCTAATTTATCAAATTGTGATAAATAAATAAGTGGTTTTAACAAAGTTAATTTATATCAATTATATTTTTAAAATAATTCCCATCAGTATAGGTTTTTTCATATAAGCTTGCAATTGAGTTTGAGTGTGTTCAGTGCGTAACACGCGCATTGTTTCGTTGCTGTTTCGTTGCGTATCCGTAAACTTAACACAACGAAACAATGTGCGTATTACGCAGTGTACCCACACCGACTCAATTGCAAGCTTATATGAAAAGACCTATACCTGCTACTATATACAGGGTTATTTGTAAAACATTAATAACCTCGCAGGACTATATTCCTCCCTTGATTATGAGTCGAAAATGTTCAAGCTATTGTGACCTAATATCAATAGTTAAGGAGATATGCGACATCAAAGTTTGCATTTTTTTAAAAACTTTTCCGACTTATTTTTTATTTTTTGTTTTTTATTTATATTTATTATTTCTTATTTTTTGTAAAACGTTGGACTATCATAACAGTAACTAATATCGAACATGAAAAATTCATTCCCTTTAATACAAGTCAAATAAAAAAATAAAAAGCTTCGAATTCCAATTGGAAAACATTCCAACTGGAATTTTTTCATGGTTTTTATTATTTTATTTAACTTGTATTGAAACGAATGAATTGTTCGTAATCGATATAAGTTACTGTAATGATAGTCCAACATTTTACAAAAAATAAGTCAGAAATATTGAAAAAAAAATGCAAACTTTGATGTCGTATATCTCCTTAACTATTGATATTAAGTCATAATAGCTTGGACATTTTCGACTCATAATCAAGGCAGGAATATAGCCCTGCGAGGTTATTAATGTTTTACAAATAACCCTGTATATATTCAATGTTTATATAATAAATCAGTATTTAAGCCCATAAAATATGGCATGCGCCAGCCTGGAGTTGCACTCGGCTAACATCACGACAACACAGAAAAGAGTCGGGAGGAATTGCATCTAAGATATTCACGAAATAAAGTGCATTCTTCCAGGGCGACCTTTCAAAGGATTGTCTGCAGCCGGCGATGGTACGTGAAACAACCCCCACAAGAAATCTTTGGAAACTGAAACAGTACTAGTACTACAATTACTTCATTTCATTACTTCATTAATACTACAATTACTTCATTACTTCACTTCATTAGTACTACAATTACTTCACTTCGAGTTTTTTACTACAATTGTAGTGTACACTTTGTAGTCTTCAAACTGGTGAACGTGTGTGTGTTGTAGTCTTCGTTTTGAAATGTAGTTTTTCCCTTCACTATTACGCAGCTATATATTACTAGCTGTGACCCGTCAAAAATGACGTACGTTTATATGTCGGTTCCTAAAGAATATAATTATTAATTTTTTTAAGAAAAATATTAGGTCCTTACATATGAAATTGGCGTTTAATATGGGAGGAACATAAAGTCGATTTTTTTTTATTATAACATATTTATTTAATCAAAGTATGTACCATTGCTATCTATGCACTTTTGCCATCTCATAGGTAGTTCATCGATCCCTTTACTAAAAAAACCATTCGGACGGGAATCAATAAAATCTTTGAAGGCGGTTTGGACTGCCCCATCGGAGTTGAATTTTTTCCTTTGCAAGAAGTTATCCAAATTTCGAAAAAAATGGTAATCTGTTGAAGCAAGGTCCGGAGAGTACGGTGGATGTCTTAGACATTCCAATTGAAGCTCCTCTAATTTGGTAGCAGTCTGTTGTGCAGTGTGTGGTCTAGCGTTATCATGAAGCAGCAGTGGCCTAGAGCGATTAACCAGCCTCGGTTGTTTAGCAGCTAGCTTTTCCATCATGGTTTGCAGTTGCTGACAATAGACATCTGCCGTAATTGTCTGGCCAGATTTAAGAAAGCTGTAGTGAACGACACCAGCACTAGTCCACCAAACGCTCACAAGTAACTTTTTTGTAGTCAATTTTCGCTTGGGGCATGGTTTGGCTGGTTCGGCAGGGTTCAGCCATTGCGATGAGCGCTTCCGATTATCGTACAGGATCCAATTTTCATCACAGGTAATGATTCGATTTAAAATCCCTTCATTATTGTGCCGGTTGAGTAATGCAACGCAGCAGTCAACGCGCGTTTGTTGATTGCTTCACTCAATTCGTGAGGTACCCACCTTTCAAGCTTTTTCACCTTACTAATTTGCTTCAAGTGGATTAAAACAGTTTTATCACTAACACCGCAGCCTGCAGCTAACTCGGATGTGGTTTGCGATGGATCCGCTTCCACAATAGCCTTCAAATTCTTCATTATCAACTTTGGTCTCCGGCCGTCCACGGGGCTTGTTCTGCAGGTCGAAATTTCCAGAACGAAAACGTTGGAACCAAAAACGCACTGTGTTTTCCTTTGCGGCACCGTCGCCATACACATCATTAATC